>JAJOZX010011988.1:10000-104395 GCA_023014485.1 Bathynomus jamesi
AGGTTAGGTTGTTTTAGGTTAGGTTGTTTTAGGTTAGGTTAGGTAAAAAAAGGTAGAAAGTTTTAAGCTTCAATAACTCCTTAAATCATTTGCGACGGAAATGAGTATCATTTTTTAATTCAGCACATTGAAAAACATTATTTCGTTTCGGATTGGCATTAAGTGAGAATACGTTTTTGCAGTCTACCCTGTCTATTCCATTGACCAGCTTGAAGACTTGAATAAGCTGACCGCGCAACCTCCTCGTCTCTAAGGTAAACAGATTTAGGCGCTCCAATCTCCGTTGGTAGTTTTACATTCTCATTGAAGGGATCAATTTTGTAGAGTCCTTGCTTGTACCCTTTCCAACCTTTCTATATCCTTCCCAAGGGGCGAAGACCAAAACTGCGCACGATATTCGAGTTGAGGTCTGACTAGTGAAGTATAAAGAGACATTACAGTCTCCTTGTTCTTAAACTAGAACTGTCTTTTAATATAACCTAATATTTTTAAGGCCCTCTTTTCTACTTCTGCAAAGTACTTCGACAGTTTGAGATCATTACTCATATAAACTCGGTCTCAGTCAAGTTCCTTCCCAAAAGAGAGTAATCGGTCTTCGGGTTTTTATAACCTATGTGCATTACCTTACATTTGTCCAAGTTGAATGGCATCTACCAAATAGCAGACCATTCTCCCGACCTGTCGAGATCATTTTGAAGCGTTCTTACGCCCTCCCCAGTACCTACAGTACTTCTTAATTTTGCATCGTCTGCATATTTGGAAATTGTACTGAGGAGCCTGACTTCTAGATCATTAATATAGATGATAAAAAGTAAAGCACTCAGAAGGGAACCCTGAGGGACACCACTGGTGACGGGCGCCCACTCCGAAGCCACTCCATTTATTATCACTCTCTGCTTTCTATCTTTTAACCAATCCTCAATCCAGTTGGAAACGAGCCCAGTGATTCCTTGTCCTCTGACTTTAGCCATCAATCTCGCGTGAGGGACTTTGTCAAAGGCTTTTTGAAAGTCGCGATACACTATATCTATTGCCTACTTGCGTCGTATAGCGTATGCATATTGTGGAAAAACTCAGACAGGATCTAGGTCGCCCATGTTGAGAATTAAAAAATTAGATTGTTAGATTCAAGGTGATACACAATACTTTCTGTAATGGTGGATTCCAACAGTTTGCCTACAATTGATGCTAAATTGGTTGGGCGGTAATTAAAAGGATTTTCCTTATCACCCTTTTCAAAGATTGGTGTTACATTTTTTTTTGTTAAGTTTTTCCAAACGAACGGTAAACTCTTCATAACTATCGTATGCATGGTACAAAAGATAAGGACGAATATAACTGAAATATTTCTCTGTACGAATACTTATGAGTGCCACTGTAATTGTACTTCATCTAATAAGCTACTGCGCAATTGCAATTCAAACAATAATGTAATTTATTTATCATTTATATATTGTGCACGAATCATTTTCTAAGGAACGTCATTGTCAGAAATTTGCCCACAATTTCTTCTTATGCACAATTTCTTCTTATGCACAATTTCTTACTGTGCACAATTTTCATTCATACTCAGTAACATTACTTCACATGTTAATTACTGTGACGTTTATCATTTATTGCTTTGTTAATTAAAGGAAGAAAACTCCTTATATTGTTTTCCTTGACATTTAACAAGCAAACAATTCAATTAATAATCGCAAAAGCATTTAATTAATACAATAATTATAGCGCCTGCCACAACCAGTCTCTCTCTCTCTCTCTTCTCCTCCTCTCTCTCTCTCTCTCTCTCTCTCTCTACTCTCTTCTCTCTCTCTTCTCTCTCTCTTTCTTTCTTCCTCCTCCTCCTCTTCTCCTCCTCTTCTCCTCCTCTTCTCCTCTTCTCCTCTCCTCCTCCTCTTCTCTTCTCCTCCTCTTCTCCTCCTCCTCCTCCTCTTCTCTTCTCCTCCTCTTCTCCTCCTCCTCCTCCTCTCTCTTCTCCTCCTCTTCTCCTCCTCCTCCTTCTCTTCTCTTCTCCTCCTCTTCTCCTCTCTTCTCCTCCTCCTCCTTCTCCTCCTCTTCTCTCCTCCTCCTTCTCCTCCTCTTCTCCTCCTCCTCCTTCTCCTCCTCTTCTTCTCCTCCTCTTCTCCTCCTCTTCTCCTCCTCCTCTCCTCCTTCCCCTCCTCTCTTCTCCTCCTCTCCCCTTTCTCCTCCTCCTTCTCCTCCTCTTCTCCTCCTCCTCTTCTCCTCCTCCCCTTCTCCTCCTCTTCTCCTCCCTCCTCTTCTCCTCCTCCTCTTCTCCTCCTCTTCTCCTCCTCCTCTTCTCCTCCTCCTCTTCTCCTCCTCCTCTTCTCCTCCTCCTCTTCTCCTCCTCCTCCTCTTCTCCTCCTCTTTCTCCTCCTCTTCTCCTCCTCCTCTTCTCCTCCTCCTCCTCTTCTCCTCCTCCTCTTCTCCTCCTCTTTCCTCCTCCTCCTCTCCTCCTCCTCTCTCCTCTCCTCCTCTCTCCTCCTCCTCCTCTTCTCCTCCTCTTCTCCTCCTCCTCTTCTCCTCCTCCTCCTCTTCTCCTCCTCCTTCTCCTCCTCTTCTCCTCCTCCTCTTCTCCTCCTCCTCTTCTCTTCTTCTCCTCTTCTTCTTCTTCTCCTTCTTCTTCTCCTCCTCCTCCTCTTCTCTTCTTCTTCTCCTCCTCCTCCTCTTCTCTTCTTCTTCTCCTCCTCCTCTTCTCTTCTTCTTCTCCTCCTCCTCCTCTTCTCTTCTTCTTCTACTCCTCCTCTCTTCTCTTCTTCTCCTCCTCCTCCTCTCTTCTCTTCTTCTTCTTCTCCTCCTCCTCCTCTTCTCTTCTTCTTCTTCTCCTCTTCTCCTCTTCTCTTCTTCTCCTCCTCTTCTCCTCTTCTCTTCTTCTTCTCCTCCTCTTCTCTTCTTCTCTTCTTCTTCTCCTCCTCTTCTCTTCTTCTCTTCTTCCTCTTCTCTTCTTCTCTTCTTCTTCTCCTCCTCTTTCTCTTCTTCTTCTTCTTCTCCTCTCTCTTCTTCTTCTTCTTCTCCTCCTCTTCTCTTCTTCTCTCCTCCTCCTCTTCTTCTCTTCTTCTTCTCCTCTCTTCTTCTCTTCTCCTCCTCCTCCTCTTCTCTTCTTCTTCACCTCCTTCTTCTCTTCTCCCCTCCTCCTCTTCTCTTCTTCTTCACCTCCTCCTCCTCTTTCTCTTCTTCTCCTCCTCTCCTCCTCCTCTTTCTCCTCCTCTTCTCCTCCTCCTCTCCTCCTCCTCTTCTCCTCCTTCCTCCTCCTCTCCTCCTCCTCTTCTCCTCCTCCTCTTCTCCTCCTCCTCTCCTCCTCCTCTTCTCCTCCTCCTCCCTCCTCCTCCTTCTCTTCTCCTCCTCTCCTCCTCCTCCTCTCCTCCTCCTCTTCTCCTCCTCCTCTCCTCCTCCTCCTCTCCTCCTCCTCTTCTCCTCTCCTCTCCTCCTCCTCTTTCTCCTCCTCCTCTTCTTCTCCTCCTCCTCTTCTCCTCCTCCTCTTCTCCTCCTCCTCCTCTTCTCCTCCTCCTCCTCTCCTCCTCCTCCTCTCCTCCTCCTCTTTCTCCTCCTCCTCTTCTCCTCCTCCTCCTCCTCCTCTCCTCCTCCTCCTCTCCTCCTCCTCTCTCCTCCTCCTCTCTCCTCTCCTCCTCTTCTCCTCCTCTCTCTCCTCTCCTCCTCTCTCCTCTCCTCCTCCTCCTCTCTCCTCTCCTCCTCTTCTCCTCCTCCTCTCTCCTCTCCTCCTCTCTCCTCTCCTCCTCCTCCTCTCTCCTCTCCTCCTCTTCTCCTCCTCCTCTTCTCTCCCCCTCTCCTCTCCTCCTCCTCCTCTCTCCTCCTCCTCCTCTTCTCCTCTCTCTCTCCTCCTCTCTCCTCTCCTCCTCCTCCTCCTCCCTCTCTCCTCTCCTCCTCTCTCCTCCTCCTCCCTCTCTCCTCCTCTCTCCTCTCCTCCTCTTCTCCTCCTCTCTCCTCCTCCTCCTCTCTCCTCCTCTCTCCTCTCCTCCTCTCTCCTCCTCTCTCCTCTCCTCCTCTTCTCTCCTCCTCCTCTCTCCCTCTCCTCCTCTCTCCTCTCCTCCTCTTCTCCTCTCCTCCTCTCTCCTCTCCTCCTCTCCTCTTTCTCCTCCTCCTCCTCTCTCCTCTCCTCCTCTTCTCCTCCTCCTCTCTCCTCTCCTCCTCTTCTCCTCCTCCTCTCCTCCTCTCCTCCTCCTCCTCTCTCCTCTCCTCCTCTCCTCCTCCTCTCTCTCCTCTCCTCTTCTCTCCTCTCTCCTCTCCTCCTCCTCCTCTCTCCTCTCCTCTCTCCTCCTCCTCTCTCCTCTCCTCCTCCTCTCTCCTCTCCTCCTCCTCTCTCCTCTCCTCCTCTTCTCCTCCTCTCTCCTCTCTCCTCCTCCTCCTTCTCCTCCTCCTCTTCTCTCCTCTCTCCTCTCCTCCTCCTCCTCTTCTCCTCCTCCTCTCTCCTCTCCTCCTCTTCTCTCCTCTCTCCTCTCCTCCTCCTCCTCTTCTCCTCCTCCTCTTCTCTCCTCTCTCCTCTTCTCCTCCTCCTCTCTCCTCTCCTCCTCTTCTCTCCTCTCTCCTCTCCTCCTCCTCCTCTTCTCCTCTCTCCTCTTCTCTCCTCTCTCCTTCTTCCTCTCCTCCTCTTCTCTCCTCTCTCCTCTTCTCCTCCTCCTCCTCTCCTCTCTCCTCCTCTCTCCTCTCCTCCTCTTCTCTCCTCTTCTCCTCCTCCTCTTCTCTCCTCTTCTCTCCTCTTCTCCTCCTCCTCTTCTCTCCTCTCTCCTCTTCTCCTCCTCCTCTTCTCTCCTCTCTCCTCTTCTCCTCCTCCTCCTCTTCTCTCCTCTTCTCTCCTCTTTCCTCCTCCTCCTCTTCTCTCCTCTTCTCTCCTCTTCTCCTCCTCTTCTCTCCTCTCTCTCTTCTCCTCCTCCTCCTCTCTCTCTCCTCTCTCCTCTTCTCCTCCTCTTCTCTCCTCTCTCTTCTCCTCCTCCTCTCCTCCTCTCTCCTCTCCTCTTCTCTCTCTCTCCTCCTCCTCCTCCTCTCCTCTTCCTCTTCTCTCCTCTCTCCTCTCCTCCTCCTCCTCTCCCTCTCTCTCCTCCTCCTCCTCTTCCTCTTCTCTCCTCTCTCCTCTCTCCTCCTCCTCTTCCTCTTCTCTCCTCTCTCCTCTCCTCCTCCTCCTCTCTCCTCTCCTCCTCTTCCTCTCTCTCTCTCCTCTCCTCCTCCTCCTCTCTCCTCTCCTCCTCTTCTCTCCTCTCTCCTCTCCTCCTCTTCCTCTTCTCTCCTCTCTCCTCTCTCCTCCTCCTCTCTCCTCTCCTCCTCTTCTCTCCTCTCTCCTCTCCTCCTCTTCCTCTTCTTCCTCTCTCCTCTCCTCCTCCTCCTCTCTCCTCTCCTCCTCTTCTCTCCTCTCTCCTCTCCTCCTCCTCCTCTCTCTCTCCTCCTCTTCTCTCCTCTCTCCTCTCCTCCTCTTCCTCTTCTCTCCTCTCTCCTCCTCCTCCTCTTCTCCTCCTCCTCTCTCCTCTCCTCCTCTTCTCTCCTCTTCTTCTTCTTCTTCTTCTCTCTCTCATATAGAATTTCACGTAAGAACACGTACGATTTTGTGATGTAAAATTACTATTGGGCTACGGCAGTCAACGTTAATATAACCTGGCGCATATTTTATTGCTTGTCATAGCCTAGTCGTCAGTGCCCTCGCCTTCTACTCAAGAGGTGATGGGTTTGAATCTTGGTGGTGGTAACTTTGCATATATATTATACACACACGTGTGTGTGTGTGTATAATAAAATGCAGCCCAAATCGTTAATTCAAATATATGACAAACTCGTTGATTCACCTTGAGGAACCTAGATGTTAACATAGAATCCAAATCACCATCCAGCCGAGGAATACCCAGAGATAACATGTTCGAACTGTACGTACTTCCAAAGTGTGCGATGGGAGTCGAACCCGTGTCCCTTTAGGTCTGAAACCCAATGTTTTAACCAATACGCTATGTCGAAATATTTTAGTGAAAATTTTGAAGTACAGTATCGCATAAACTTTTTTAAAAAAATTTTCCGCTCATATTTTAACGCTAACTCTCTCAAGTCGTTTTGTTTCGATCCCATTCCCAACCTGTGTATATAAAAGCTTCTTCGACCCTTCTTTTAATCTCATAATAATTACAGTTTACAGGCATTTACAGTTTTGGATGAAGGTTAGTCCGAAAACAAAATTTCTAAAAATGAAAAAAATAATTTTGTTTTCGAAATTTTATTACTGTTATCAAAAAGAAAACAATAGTCAAAGAAAAACCAGAATACTACCAATTAGTAATTTTTTGTTGTTTAAAAATTGTTTCTAGGCGAACTATTTTTAAACTGAACCTCTAAGAGTTGATTACGTGGGTCCGCAATCTCAGTACTACTAGCTTATACATCCCGCTTCCAACGTCATCCAAACGACAATGAAGCATAAATTTCGTGTCCAGTCAGTGTGAAAAGGATGTAAATCGTCGTCATTTCCTTAAATCAGAAAACCCCAAAATCAGCAGTCGTGACGTTCAAAGTTTAAAATATAATCTATATTTCACACACACACACACACACACACACACCACTTTTACAGTATTTACTTTCTTTCTCTCTCTCTTCTCTCTCTCTCTCTCTCTCTCTCTCTCTCTCTCTCTCTCTCAGGCCTGCGAATATCAAACTAATTGACAAATGGACATATTTTGGCCTTTGGCTGTCATTTCTTTTTTCAATGAGATGCGAGTATTTGCCATTTATTTACGATACACAATGTATTAAATTTTTACACACACGAAAACATAAGTGCATTTAAATACATTCCACTTACCACTTATTGACAGTGGAGTTAATAAGTGGTTTACAACGAATCTGAAAAATCAAAAAAGTAATACAAATATTGTTCGGTGACAATGTTTTTGTTACTTTTTAAGCATGGAAAAGTTTACGTACTATATGGCACTGGCACTTCGTGGCCAAGTCATGACACTGCTTCCTGTTGGATCAGCGAAGTTAAACGACTTTGGATGGGTTTGGTGGATGACGGACGTCCGTGTTCAGATCGTGAGGGGACAAATTTTGCGTGTCCGAAGTGTCCCGTGTGCATGTATATATATATATATATATATATATATATATATATATATATATATAATATATATATATATATATATATATATATAATTAGGTAATTAATTAACAGATCAAATTACGTCCAACTTTATCTGAGAAGAGAGACCATAATAGTTATTAATTACGTGAAAACCTGCTTTATGAAGGCAAACTTTCTACGCGCTTTCACTTAACTTTCCAAACATGATCATTCAACATTTTTTTAATTTTAATTAGAATTAATAACTATTCAATGAGAGACAGAGATCAACTAATTTCTGAAACAGTTGAAATTTACATTCTTGGTTGTCTGAGGTATATACGAGGGTGGGCTGAAAAGTAATGTCTCCACTTGAATAATTCTGGATTGTGTAGAGGTAGCCAGATAAAACCGTTTGTGTGTTATAGCCTACACTCATTCCACACGTTGGTTCAGTATCGATTACAATGGAAAGGAGTAAAAACGTTGGCTTCAAGCAACGTGCCGTAATTGAATTTTTGACCGCGGAAAGTGTTGCTCCCATAGGCATTCATAGGCGAATACAAGCTGTGTACGATAAACAGTGTGTTGCTGAGAGTACCGTTCGACGTTGGGTAAGGCAGTGTGAAGGAGGAGAAGCAAGGCGAAAAGATTTGAGACAAACTGCAAAGTGGAAGGCCTGTAACACCAACCGACGAGTCTCATCGGAACTTCGTTGACGAACTGATTCGTGGAAATCGTCGCATTAAACAAAATTAAATTGCTACAATGCTCGATATCTCCAAAGAGCGAGTGGGACACATTATCAGTATTCTCTGTTACCGAAAGGTCCGCGCCAGATGGTGCTTCGCATGCTCCCTGCCGAGATGAAAACAGAGACTACGCTTTTGCCAAGAAAATATGCAGCGCTTCGAAAATGAAGATGAATTTCTACACAGCATTGTGACAGGAGACGAGACGTGGATCCACCATTATGACACTGAAAATAAACGGCAATCCATGGAATATCGGCACAAAAATTCACCGCAACCCCAAAAATTCAAAGTTAAAAAATCGGCTGGAAAAGTGATGATGATTTTGTTTTTTGGGGTATCAATGGTGGTGTTCTCGAAGACTTTACGGAAAGGGGGGACAGCAATCTGAAAAAGTTGAGAAAACGGATCAGGAGGGTCCGCACCCACAAAAACGCAGTCATTGTTCATCATGACAACGCACAGCCTCACACCAGTGTTCAAACGCGAGAAGTAATTGAAGATCTGCAATTTACCGTCTTGCCGCATCCACCATATAGCCCCGATTTAGCACCATACGATTTTCACCTCTTTGCTAAACTAAGAATATCCCCATGGAAATCGCTACGAGTCTGACGAAGAAGTTAAGGCCGCTGTGAAATTTTGGTTTCGTGATCAAAGCTCCGAGTTTTACCAGGATGGATTTCAAAAACTCATTTGTCTCTGGCGTAAATGTATCGAGTAGAGGGCGATTTTATAGAAAAGTAAATGTATCGTTTTGAAGAATAAACTCTAAGGTACATATCTGCTTTTGTTTCGATAAAATCCTTCAACCTGTTTAAAATTTATTTGAGTGGAGGCATTACTTTTCAGCCCACCCTCGTGTGTGTGTATATATATATATATATATATATATATATATATATATATATATATATATATATATATATATGCGCCTCGGTGGTGTAGTGATTGGCGTCGCTGACTACGAATCCAACGGCTCCAGGATCGAGGCCCGGTGACGGCAGGCGGTGCGCAGTAAATCCCATCTTTTAATTCCTCTACACAATAAAGATAAAGAAAGTGGTTGGTCGATAAATGAGTACCCTGGATGGCCTAGTGGTTAAGACGCTAGGCTGCTGGTGGGGCGTGGTTCGGATTCCACGTTAAACTGTAGGTCTAAGGTGGAGTGAAAAGCTTGACCTTCGTCTGAATGAACATTTCGGGCGGTAGCAAACCAAAGGTGATATATATATATATTATATATATATATATATATATATATATATATATATATATATATATATATAATATATATATATATAATATATATATATACGCGTTCGGTGGAGAAGGGGGCGAACGCAACATTTTCGAATTATGCCACAAAATGCAGTTAAAGTTTGTAAACTTTAAACCTTTGTTTTTTCCGGTTTATTGAAATGTTGTATGAATTTGAACACATATTTGAGTAAAATATTGTTGTGTAATATGTCGATATAATAAAACGCCAAGAAATTTTACAATATTATTTATTGATAGCTTCTGATGTTAACTGGTGTAATCCATTATTTGGTCCTCTTCGTCGAATGTTGTATTACCTGCTTCAACTGTTTCGGTTTCTTCCAGTTCCTTTAACAATCTTGTATAATAGTTCACTGCAGTTGCAGGCATTAGGTCTGATAATTCTTTGAGATCTTTTATTTTTTCCTTAGTTATTGGCAGCAATTGGGAATACTTTGGTTGCAGTGTCTGCTGGGCTAGATTGAATAAACTGACACTGTAGGATTTTTTCCCTTTCTGCAGTCTGACGGGATGGCTATTATCTGGGGTTGTGCGGTATGCAGTAGATATTACGTAGCCTTCTTTGTGTTGAAAGTCAAATATTAACTTTCTTGCATCTGTAAATTTAGTAGTTGTCGATTTCCTAATGACAATGCACGTTTTTAGGAAGTCAAAATCGAGAAAATCAGCCTGTTTCATTTCTACAACTAGGAAGCGCTGCGAAACGGCTGTAGTTATGGCCGTAACATAATCTTTTTTGGTGTAAATAATATTGCTGTAATTATTTTTTATATTTTGTTCAATTTGGCCAAATTGAGCATCACAGGGCATTGTCGAGTGACTAGAAAGTAGATAGATGTGTTCAATGTGAAGCAATAATGCGGAGTGAATTTCTCTGAGATATATTAAAACCTAAATTTTACCGTGAAAGAGTGCAGACTAACATGTAATTTTTTGCATAGGTAAAGCAAAGGTTTTAAAAGATAATTATACGACAAAAAACTCATTTTTCGAATTTTGTGGCGTTCGCCCCTTCTCCACCGAACGCGTCATATATATATATATATATATATATATATATATATATATATATATATATGTATGTATATATGCTTTCGAAATCCAATAATCTGGATTATCTCATTAAAAGTTAACCTATTAAAACTTGCAAGGAAAAAACATTGCCTCTACATCTGAATGTTTCTCGGCAGTGTTTATCTCGCCCTGTTTTGGACATTATATATACTGTGTATATATATATAATAAATATTTTACATATATATATATATATATATATATATATATATAATTATTTGTTTATTTCTGTTCAAAAATCTTAGGCCACCCTAAGAAGATAAACTCAACTGTAAAACTGCTTCCATGTGAAATGGAAAAAAAAGTCTGTTTTCGTTTTTATCAGATAAATAATGCCTGCCACACATTCAGTAATGTTAATGGGTGAGCTTTAACACTTCAAAAACATCACAGTCTTTCTTACGCTGCAGATTTAACGTTACTTGGGGTATGTATGTTTGGGAGCAATGTCTCGTTCGAAAATAAAATGGTGCCGAGGAAGTCTTCTGTCATGAAGTATGGTATGGCGTATACGAGTATTTGCTTATACTCATTGCAATGAGTGTTCCATCAATCCTAACAAAATCTCCAACTCCACTCGCGGAGCTGGACCCTCAAGACCCGATTAATGGCGACACATTGTTTAAATCGCTTGCCGTCACTGGTCTTTGTAATGCCCTCCATTGCTTCTAATATGCTGCTTCCTCTTCATTACCATTATTTCAGAGTTGGACTCCGCTAACCGGAGAACCCAGTTCCAATTTTCTCGAATCAAACTGTAATCGGTAAAGTTTGGTATGACATTTCGGATTTCATCGGTTTATGATTTGATTAATTCATATTACTTAATTTCGAAGGACCATTTGTTTAACTTCAGTTTTGGGTCTAATTATATTAGTCTCCCTCTTGCCCACTTAACGGCTGGTTCGATCGCGTTAGCCGACCGAAGTGACAAATCGGCAGAAGTTGAATTAGACAATTTATATTAAAGTCCTTGGATGAGTTGTAGTACCTAATGTTAACTAATGTGCCTAATAATTCACGAGTTAATTCACCAACAATATTAACCCTAGAAAACCAGCGTGGCCTATTGCAATAAAAGTGCATTTGTTTCTCTGGAAATAGTCTTTTATTGTACGCAAGTTAATTATTATTGTTTAGTACCAATTAATTGTTTAATTCATCCTATAAATGTAATTTTCATTGAGGTTATGTAAAATCAACGCTAATCACACACTGTGCGAGCCCACACTGGCCTTTCAGGGTTGTGTTCCCACTGTAGATAGGCCACTAATAATAACGTACTGTAATTGGGCAAATTAATCGTTAGTTCCTTGTCACATAAACTGCTAAATGTGTTACCAGTGTTGGGCACTAAAGCGTTAATCCGATAACAGTTAATTAACGAAGTTAACTTTTTTAACGGACTATTAACGGAAGTTAATTTCCATTTATCGTTATCGGACCAGTTAACTTCCGATAACTCGATATTTAGTCTGTTAAAGTCCGTTAACACGTTAACTGCGAGGAGTCATTCACGGAAGATCACCACTCCGCGAATGAATTCAAACCGCCATAACTTCAGTCTGCTTCCAGATCTCGCAAGGGGAGGTTGGGGAGGCCCAAGAGGTCAGGACTGGCAGTTGGGCCTAACTTTGAGAAGTTGGTCTTTCTGAAGGGCAACCAGCACATTGTGTCAGTCTTTAATAAATGTGCCTAAAATTTAATTTTACCTTTCAGTTCCCGCCATAATAATTCTCTGGTAAATTAAAATTTAGTTAATGGTTAGTGGTTACAGGGGTTTCAAAACATGTAATCAGTACATTTTTTATTAAAAATAAAAAAAAAAGTTATTAAGCAAAAAAGTTGCAAAACTTGATAAAAATAGTTAAATACCTATTTATTGTTGGATTTTGAATAAACATTTTCTATGGGTTTTAAAGCTTTTTTCCTTGATTTTTTTTAAATGTTAGTAAAGAAATAGTTATGTTAACGGATTATCGTTAACTTCCGTTAACTTTGTAGTAAAATTATCGGATTATCGTTATCGGAGTTAAAAATTGGGGTTAACGGATTATCGTTATCGAAGTTAACTTTTTGGTTAACGGTGCCCACCACTGTGTGTTACTACTCATTAATTCACTAAACAGGAAGTCTTTTCGGTTTGGTGGACTGCTACAGATTTTTACGAAACTTGGCAAATCAATTATTTACAAATTTATCCTAAGAAAATGTAGGTTAGGATAGGAATTAGACATTTCCTGAGGATAAAATTTGTAAATAATTGATTTGCTAAGTTTCTCAAAAATCTGTAGCAGTCTGCCAAACCGAAAAGATCCAACAAAAATATAAGTTAATTATATATATATATATACATATATATATATATATGGTGATCCAGAGAAATGGGACCCAAAAGAAACCCCTGTAACTCTTAAAGTATAAGTCCTTTTATAAAATCATACGCATCATTCGAAAGAGGATAGTTACAAGTTTGTACAGGATTGTATAGGTTTTGACAATACAAGATAAGATACAAAACAAAATAAGTGTGTTAGTTAAAACTAACCCTTCAAGATGACTGCATGGACTGTGGAACAGCTGCGTTTCATAACTGAGCAATATTATGAGCATGGAAGAAGTGTAGTTTCAGCTCAAAGATCTTTCAAGACAAATTTTCAGATGTCAAAATCACCTTCTGAGAAAGTAATCCGTCGGTGTGTCAGAAATTTTTCCCTAACTGGCAGCATTGGAAAAAGAAAACCAACTGGAAGAGTGCGCACAGCAAGGATAGACGAGATCATTAACAGAACTCATGAAATTGTGCAGGATAATCCTAACATAAGCATCAGACGTGCTTCTCAGCCGTTAGGAGTTGGATATGGAACAACACACCGTATATTCAAGCAAAATTTAATGCTCTTTCCATATAAAATTCAAACAGTGCAACAACTAAACGATGGAGATTTCGCACGAAGACGACAATTCTGTCAATGGATCCAACAGAAGGTAAATGACACCACCAATTTTCTAGCAACTTTGATTATGTCAGACGAAGCCCATTTTCACTTGAATGGAACTGTAAACAAACAAAATTGTCGTTTCTGGGCAACAGAAAATCCATTGAATATTACCGAAGTCCCGTTGCATAGTCAGCGTGTAACTGTTTGGTGTGGTCTTACTGCATCTCAGATCATAGGGCCGTACTTTTTCGAGGATTCCACCGGAAACACGGTCACTGTAAATGGTGATCGCTACGAAAAAATGTTGACCGATTTCCTATTCCTAAATTAAGAGATCTTTGTCTAGAAAACCACTGGTTCCAACAAGACGGAGCTACCTGCCATACCACGAGGAACTGCATGGCAGTTTTGCGTCAAACGTTTCCAGGCGAGTTAATCTCAAGATTTGGAGACGTTAAATGGCCCGCAAGGTCTCCGGATTTTTCTCCCTTAGATTATTATCTCTGGGGATATTTAAAGAGTAGGGTCTACAGAAATAACCCAACGACCTTGCAAGAATTGAAGGCCGCCATCACAAATGAGATACAGGCCATACCACCGCACACTCTTGCAAAAGTGATGCAGAACTTACAAGCGAGAACACTGGAATGCTTGGCAACTAATGGAGCACATTTGAAAGGAGTCATTTTTTAAAAATATATTTCATAATAAACTTGTAACTCTACTCTTTCGAATGATATATAGTTTTTATGAAAGGAATTAAATATTAAGAATATTTGGCTTTTTTTATGGGTCCCATTTATCTGGATCACCCAGTATATATGTATTATATATATATATATATATATATATATATATATATATATTTTTTTTTTTTTTTTTTTTTTTTTTTTTTTTTTTTTTTTTATTTATTTATATTTTATTTATATTTATATTTATATATATATATATATATGCTTTCGAAATCCAATAATCTGGATTATCTCATTAAAAGTTAACCTATTAAACTTGCAAGGAAAAAACATTGCCTCTACATCTGAATGTTTCTCGGCAGTGTTTATCTCGCCCTGTTTTGGACATTATATATACTGTGTATATATATATATATAAATATTTTACATATATATATATATATATATATAATTATTTGTTTATTTCTGTTCAAAAATCTTAGGCCACCCTAAGAAGATAAACTCAACTGTAAAACTGCTTCCATGTGAAATGGAAAAAAAAGTCTGTTTTCGTTTTTATCAGATAAATAATGCTGCCACACATTCAGTAATGTTAATGGGTGAGCTTTAACACTTCAAAAACATCACAGTCTTTCTTACGCTGCAGATTTAACGTTACTTGGGGTATGTATGTTTGGGAGCAATGTCTCGTTCGAAAATAAAATGGTGCCGAGGAAGTCTTCTGTCATGAAGTATGGTATGGCGTATACGAGTATTTGCTTATACTCATTGCAATGAGTGTTCCATCAATCCTAACAAAATCTCCAACTCCACTCGCGGAGATGGACCCTCAAGACCCGATTAAGAAATAATAGCCTTTATTAATTTTATTAATACTAGTACAGTTCCCGCCGCTTCGCTGACTGACGGTTAGACAGGCTAAACTACAAAAAAAGAACCCAGCCGTGAAATTTTGAGCTTCACATTGTTTCAACATTTCTGAATCTGGTATCTCCCAAAACCTCCTCACCCCTTCATACAACTTGGGGGCTAACCCCCTCCCCCTCATTACCCCCACCCCTCCCCATTACCCCACCCATCCCCCATTACCCCCACCCCCACCCTTCCCCCATTGCTAAACTACAGAAAAGAACACAGTCATGAAAATCTTGAGCTTCACATTGCCGCCCGTAATACAATTTCTGAATTTTTCTCAATTTCTGAAAGTGTGACGGACGGACAGACGGACAGCTCTCTTATTATAATATAGATTACACTATTTCGTTCGTTCTTAGAAATCCACGCTATTATTTTTTGAGATGCCGTATTGTATGGTATGTAATTGTAAAAGATGATTTGCAACACAAACACACTCGTGTACCGATCGATCTTATACATACTGAAATAGGGGTCTGGATCCAGGAATCTTAATCACTTTGGGAGTAGATTCTAATCGTGAATGCAAAACTTGATAAAACATTGAAAATAAATAAATAAAAAACTCGAAGTTAAATTCAACAATCATTCAATTTCTGGCGTAATTTTAGTGACACGCTCAAATAAGGGAATTTCCGCTATCCGGAAATAATGTTAACTGTAACGGAAGTATGCGTCTGTCACCTTCTCTTGCCACATTGAGGCCGTTAAAATGTCGTTAATATATATATATGATGAATAAAACCACGAAGGGAAA
Organism: Bathynomus jamesi; assembly: GCA_023014485.1. Lineage (NCBI taxonomy): Eukaryota > Metazoa > Arthropoda > Malacostraca > Isopoda > Cirolanidae > Bathynomus > Bathynomus jamesi. The sequence goes on from JAJOZX010011988.1 coordinate 25,471, forward strand.
AGAAACACAAAGTGGTGCTCAAGCGCTTTCGTCTAATGACATCCTCAGGAACACTGAAATAGGGGTGTTCCTGAGGATGTCATTAGACGAAAGCGCTTGAGCACCACTTTGTGTTTCTTTTCCCTTCGTGGTTCTATTCATCATAAATATTTTTCACGTGTCACTTTCGTGAAATAATTTTCATATATATATATATATATATATATATCAGGGCGTCCCAAAACAATGTATACACACTTTAAATAATTATAAAGGCAGTGTTTATTAAAATACATTTCATTTTCAAATGTAATAGAATCTACAGACATTATTTAATTGTTTTGTCAACGCCTGTTTTCAAACTGACGTCCGTTCTGGTCCAGGCACTGCTGATAACGCGAAGCAATGGAATCGCAAACATCCGAAACATTTCGTTTGGTATTTGTGTGCATTCTCGTTCAATGGCTGCTCTCAATTCAGCGACTGTTGCAGGTTTTATAGCGTAGACTTTGTCTTTTAAGTATCCCCATAAAAAAAAGTCTAGTGGTGTGAGGTCTGATGAACGCGGAGGGTATTCTACGAAACCCCTTCGTCCAATCCACATCCACATCGTGCCAAGTACCACTCGCAATACTCCACTCTTCGGTCCGGATCATCATCTTCATTAAGCATGGACTAATCTTGGAATGTAACTTTTCCATTGACAGCGCTTCAAAATGCGTTGGACAGACGATTCTGAAATTCCTACCTCACGACTCGCTTGCCGCACAGATTTTCTTGGACTTTGGTGATACGTTTCCAGTACTCTTTCTTGCTTTGTGGTGCTTGTCGATGTCCGTGGTCTTCCGGAACGCTTCTTGTGGACATTCTGAACAGTTCCATCGGCTTCAAACTTATCTCTAATTCGAGTGATGGTAAGTCGCGTTGGTGGATCTGTTTGAAACTCCCTCCTAAACTGTCTTTGCACTTCACTGCGTTTTCACACTTCCAGTAGCATTTTAGAATGAATTTCCTTTGTTCAAAGCTTAGTCTGACTGCCATTATTAATTCTAATGGGTTTAACTTGGAAAGAAAGAAACATCAATTGAGCTATCAGCTGTTAAAGTGTGTATACATTTTTTTGGGACGCCCTGTATATATATATATATATATATATATATATATATATATATATATATATATAATAAATAGATATATATATATATATATATATATATATCTTGTTAAATTAATATTCTCTACCTCACAAAAACGTGATTGGTACCCCAAATTTAAGAACCATGAAACTTTTATAAAAGTTAAATAAAATTGTCTGGCGTGAACAAAGACCGAAGTCGTAGAGATAGCAGGTTGGTCCCCCAGGAATTAAACCATTTTAGGAGTTCTACCAACTTTCCATCATTTGCATTCCGTTTAAATTAAGTTAAATGCAATTATGTTAAATGTTAATATGTTAAAAGTAACACAGATGTATAGGTACGCTCCTGGTTAGACTAGAAGACGTCGCCATTTGTATAGTAAGAGTTAGATTTGTAGAAAATAAAAATGTTAGTTTAATCTCAGTATGGTTATTATATATATGTATATAATATACAGGGCCGGATTAAGGCTGTGAGGGGTGGTCTAAGGCTAATAAGAGGGAATGTATTATATATTGTGTATATAATTCATAAAAACTTCAAACAAATAGAAATTAACATTTATCCAAATTTAACAAACAAATATCAAAGCTATATACAGTACATTAAAAAACAAAACAAAAAAAAACAGCCTACAATTCAAGTAGAGAATGATTTCTTCCTTCCTGGTTTTAAACTGTGATATCAAACAAAACATCCCCCTTTCTTCGACATGCTGAATGATCATTACACTTGCACTTAAACTTTATGAACTAAAACTAACGTTTATTTACATTAATTAAAAAAAATATTAATTTATTTTTACTAGGTAATGAACAATTAATTTGTGTTATAAGGAGAATTATTTACCTCACTTGAGACACCCTTAAATATTATCTGAATGACCTAATATTTATAGTACATTGTTTTCTCATGTAGTAGCAGCATTGAACAAATGGCCAATAAAAAACTCCAACTTTCGATTTTTATTGTCACCCTAATATATCGGGTGGTCCGAAAAAAATGACGCATTTTTTAAAAATTAATATCTCAGTAACCCCCTTCCTTATCATGACAATTTTTATATGCAAGATACTTTCAAACTTCTTTTTTTGAATGCAAGAAACGGAATTCTGATATCTTTTATAGTTTTCTCGCAATTAACAAAAGTAACAACATGGGTCAAAAAAACGAATATCATGAGAAAGGAAAAATTTAATCAGAAATTTAACTAATTAATTTACAGTAAATGATCGATTGGACCACCACTCTGTTGACACACTAATCTAAGTCTTTTCTTCCACACAAAAATAATACTTCTTACTTCATTAATGCCAATTTCTTGCCAAGATTCAAGTATTTTACTTTTTAATTCTGATTCGGTGAATTTTTCTCGTCGACCTCGGTAAACCTTCTCTTTTAGTAACTCCCAAATTGAATAGTCCATAGGATTACAATCTGGGCTTTGTGGTGGCCACTCATTTTTCGTTATTAATTTTGGTGTATTGCTAATCAGAAACGACTGTGTGGCGTAGCTTGTATGCGACGGTGCTCCATCTTGTTGAAATATGAAATCATTTTCTTGATACAGGCGACGACAATCCGGCAACAATTTTGTTCTTAAAAGTTCAATGTAATTTGCAGAATTCACCTTTGTCTTTTCAGTTTCAATAAAATGAACATCTGTCTTGCCATTCCAAGAGACCCCTGCAGATATCATAACCTTTTTGGAGAATCTTGACGTTTCATGATACAATCTGTTTATTGAAATGTCACACTTTTTACCACGCCCGTAGACAACATCATTTTGACGGTTTCGCGGAATTTCTAGAGTGAAATCTTTTTCATCCGTGAAGACTATCTTTTTAATATCAACGACAGAGAAATTATCAAGTAACTTTCTGCACCTTGTTTTTCTTTTATCCTTAACAGTATCACTTTTTCTAGAAGATACTATTCTTTGAAGGCTTTTAGTTTTTGTGCTTTAATTATTCGGTGTACAGAAGTCTTTCCAATATTCAAATGTTTAGCAATTGTTCTTTGTGACAAATGACTTCCTGGTTTATCTTCTTGTGAGCAGATTTTATCGTTGATGTAATCCACATTTTCTGGAACCGAAGCTGTTTTAGGTCTACCGCTTCCTGGTTTTCTGGCAGTACTTCCCGATTCGCGAATCTTCTTTAAGAGTCTTTCCACTGCACGCCTTTTCCACTTTTTGCCGGGAAACTCTTGCAATAACCTTCCAGTCTTCCATCCTTTTTCACAGTAACAATTTTTAATGAGAATACGATCTTCCTCTGACAACATCATTAAGGGTACTGACGAATTGTTAAAAATAAAAATATCCACAATTTGACTTGTTCATTCCTGTAGAGTTTTGTAATAACTTGCAAAAATATCGCATGATATCGTATAAAAATGATATCGTATAAAAAACGGATATTATATTGCGATTTTTGTTTTTTGACCCATGTTGTTACTTTTGTTAATTGCGAGAAAACTATAAAAGATATCAGAATTCCGTTTCTTGCATTCAAAAAAGGAAGTTTGAAAGTATCTTGCATATAAAAATTGTCATGATAAGGAAGGGGGTTACTGAGATATTAATTTTTAAAAAATGCGTCATTTTTTTGGACCACCCGATATATTATTATATATATATATATATATATATATTTACCTTACAACCTTACAAAGGTTCCGCGCGATGATTTCTCATTTCGCGAAGGTCAAGCTTGTCGCCCCTCCTCTCGAGTTGGCCTGGTGAAGTAGTGAGTTGGATTCTTGCGCTCTCCACCTCACATAACCAGGTACGCCCGGCTCATCGGGGATTGTTCTGAGCCAGGCGTCTAGTCTTCTTTTGAAGATTTCCACTGCAACTCCCTTCGTGTTTCTTAGGTCTTTGGGCAACTGATTAAACAGTTTTGGTCCTCTCACTACAAAACTATTTTCTTTCAGGGTTAAGGATGTTCCCTGTCTCGCCTTCAATTTGGGAATACGACACAGTCTACCGCTTCTACTTTCCATCGTTGTTTGGGGAGTTATGGGATTCAGAGTAAGATTATGGACTAGTTTCTCCATTATTTTCCAAGTGGAAATAATGGTGTATATATCTCTCCTCCTTTCCAGCGAATATAGGTCTAGTTCTCGTAACCTTTCCCAGTAATTTAGTTCTTTGCACCCATTGATCTTGGCTGTGAAGCTTCTTTGGATCCCCTCCAGCTGTCTAATGTCTTCTTTTTTATATGGGGAAGTTAGGACCGAGCAGTATTCTAATTTGGGTATGATCAGGGTTTTCAGTAGAGGAATCATTACATTCCTATCCCTTCGTTTAAAGGTTCTCAATATCTGACCCGTTATTCTCTTTGCTCTGTTTACTGCTATCTTATTTTGTGTTTCAAATTTCGCATCATCTGTCATTACAACCCCTAAATCTTTTGCTCTGGAATTTCTCTGAATTTCCTGTCCATTTGGGGTATAATATTCCATGCACTTTAGGTCTTCTCTTTTTCCGTACCGTAATAGCTGAAATTTCTCGGTGTTAAACTTCATATTGTTGTCTTCAGTCCACTTGTAGATTTTGTTTATGTCGGTTTGTAGAGATCCTATGTCTTCTGGGTTTCTTATTTTTCTACTGATCTTTGTGTCATCCGCAAAGGATGTTACTGTGGTGTCTCTGGTAACGTCCTCATCTATGTCAGTTAGCATGATTATGAAGAGTAGTGGAGCTAATACTGTTCCTTGTGGTACTGAGCTGAGGACCTCTGATTCTGATGAAGATACTCCTTGTACTGTAACGACTTGCCTCCGCTCACTAAGGAAATTATATATCCGTTTCCCTACTTTTCCTGTTATTCCCATATATTTCAGTTTATGTATTATGGTTCCGTGGTCACACTTGTCGAACGCTTTAGCAAAGTCTGTGTATAGTACATATAGTTTAAAGTTTCACAAGGGCTTATATATATATATATATGCTGTTAGATATATTTTTCATAGTTAACTATTTATTGGCACAGTTTAATTTTTTATTTTAAATTTAAAGCGTCTCTGATAAACAGGGTGTTTATAAAGTTTTTGCGCAACTTTAAACTGTAATAACTATTGATGTACACACGATGGAAACAAACTGTGAATGGCATATGAAAGCGTAATAATTAAAGTTTTTAACGCGCTATATTACAAATTTATAGGCCTAAACATAACTGCCATCTTTCTCAATGCATCGTTCGATCCGATTTTCCAAAGACCAGAAAACATTTCCCCAGTTGCTGCTGAGTGATTCCATGAATTGCATTTGTGATCCTCATCATAAGTTCACCCGAAGAATGTAGTTTTGATCATTAAACAGCTGTAATTTGCAGATCTGAATTATAATAATTTTGATAAATGGCATTGAAAGAAATTCTGAAATGGCGTCCATGTTGATTTATATTTGTTTGAGAAATATTTGTAATGAAAATTGTTAATATAGTATTTTTGTAAGTATTTCTAATTGAACTTCCTAATATAGCGATGGTTTTTTTTATAAGTAAAGTTGTATAGGGAAGGTAAATTGAAGATGTTCGTTTGCATGTAACTCCTCAAAGATTGTAACAGTTTCTATATTTTTTGTGGGTGTCTCTGTTGGGAATTGGGGAGAAGTGCTGCCCCTTGGGGAGAAGTTGGAGGAAAAACCCTCTACAAGGTGCCGTAAGATCCTACATCCCCAGAGTTGAATTCTAGATTTTGTTCAGTCAGGATCACGGACTTTTGGGGCTCTCGAAATTTTGTAAATATAGTTGTCAGTTTATTAGTTGCAATTACCAGACTCTCTCTTGTTACTGTTTAATGTAATAACATTCACCCATACCCTAAAGACTTAAATTCTTAACTAAATTAGTTATTTCAAGAAACAAAATCCAACCGTAAATTATTTCGTCTCCTTAAGGTTGTGAGAGTGAAAAGTCGGCTGGTGAAGCTCGACAGATACTTATTTACCTGTTGTACTATTAATATATCCGCCAAATAGAACATTTAATAAATAAAACGCTACCTCATAAAAAGTAGTCCAGTGGGGACAGGTCAGGTGAAAGAGGTGGCCGAGCAATTGGCCTATCTCCACCGATCCACTTAGCCGGGAAGACTTCATTCAAGAACTATCGCACATTCAAAGCATAGCGACAGGAAGCACAGTCTTGCTGAAAGGTGACATATGAAGGATTTAATCATCTCCGTTCAGGGATCAAGAAATTGCAACATTGCAAGGCAACGTTCACCATTGACTATTGGTTCTCCAATAAAGAAAGGACCACTGATGCATGACTTTGAGAGTACACCAGAGAAGGATTTTTGACGAGTCTCTCATGTTGCCAGACTTCGTGAGGTTTCTCTGTCCCCCCCCAAATGCGGAAATTGTGGCGGTTAACTTTGCCACTTGTGTGGAATGTTGCCTCATCAGAAAATGTCAACTCGTCCAGAAACCCAGGGAAGTGCTTGCTTTTTGAATGGAACTGTTTAGGTCTTTGGAAAATTGGATAGAACGATGTATCGAGAAAGATGACACTTATGTTGAGACCTACAAATTTGTAATGTAGCGTGTTAGAAATTTTAATAATTATGCTTTTATACGTCGTTTACAGTTTGTTTTTATCACGTATTTATCAAAAATTATTTAACTTTAAAGTTAACAAGCAGTTTATAATCACATATATATGATCAAGTTGCACGTGTATCGAAATGTACCAAATATTTAAATACTTTTCCGTTGTGTCAGATAATTAATGCGAAAACTAAAATAGAAACTAATAACTTGTACCGAAATTAAGTATTTTTCTACACAAAACATCGATAGGCCTACATGAAAGTCACAGACCTTCAAATAACCATTCTTTATTAATCCAAACTCGACCTTCATTCGAGGAGAGGGATAAAAACAACAACCCCCACTTAATCAAACTAAGTGGTACTCCGCTTTTATAATACTGGATTCATCCTCTTAATCTTAATTTATCAGATTAAGGGGAATAAACGGTGCCTTGCCAGATTACGACCTCTTACGAGGAAATTTGGAGATGTTATGCCAAGTGGAAATGTTCATTTAAAAAAATTCAAAATTATAATTCCATTTTTGAAGTTTTTAAGTGTATTTTCATGTTTTTTAATATAGTTTTTATTTAAAAAGTAGTGAAACATTTTCTTCGTGATGCTATGAATGTTTATTATTATTATTATTTAGGAAATAATATATATTTCATTTGAATTCATACGTATCAATCTATATCTATATATATACAGGGTGTACATAAAGTCAGGATCTATTTTTGTGAAGCACTTGGAAATTATATGGAATTCAATCATAAAATGATAAAGTGGTAACATTTATTAAATAATTAAGAGTAGGATTCGACGTGACGCCCATCAGTATCCCTGCACAGCTCAAATCGTTCCGCAGCATTTCTAAACACATTCTGGAGCATTTGCGGGGTTATGTTATCTGCAGCAGTTCGTATACGTGTACGTAAGTTTTCAAGACTCGTAATCTTCGTCTGATAGACGTGCGATTTGATAAAGCCCCATGCAAAGAAATCTAAAGGGGTTAAATCTGATGATCTCGCTGGCCAAGGTCTGTTGCTTCCGCGTCCGATCCAGCGATTTGGAAAACGTCCATTTAGATAATCCTGAACAATTTTGGCATAGTGACAAGGAGCACCATCATGTTGATAGACGACGGTACTAACAATCCTATCCCCAATCAGCTGAGGTTCAAGGAATTGCTGCAACATGTCCAGATAAATAAGCCCCGTAACTGTAGCTTCAGCAAAGAAAAAAGGACCATAAACCTTAGATTTTGTTAAACCCATCCAGACATTAACTTTAGGTGAGTCTCTTTCCCAATTTTGGACGAAATCATTCGGTCTTTCATCTGCCCAAATTCGACAGTTATGGCGATTTACTTTTCCACACGTATGGGAAGTGGCTTCATCACTAAAGAGAATGTTGTCCATTAAATTATCACTCCAGATTTGTTCTACGAGATCAGCACACACAGCACTTCGCCGAGGGAAATCTTCCTCATGTAAATCATGTAAAACCTGCAAATGATAGCTTTTCTTCCGCAAATTAACTTTCAGAATTTTGTGCACAGATGACGTCGGGAGGCCGAGTCTGTGTGATGCAGCACGAACGGACGTACGTGGCTCCTCAGTGATAATTCCGCGTACTGCATTCACGGTAAGATCTGACATACACGGTCGTCCTGATCTTGCTTCATCATTTACAGATCCCGTTCGTTTAAATTTGTTCACCAATTTTCGTATTGTCTTGTCTATTGGCCCCGGCTTATGAAATCTCCTTCTAAACTTCTCTCTGATGTCATTGTATTTCTTTCCCTCGATTCGCCAAATTACTATTGCCACACGCTCTTCTGTATTCATTCTAAGGGCTTCTGAAAAGAAAAATAGAAAAAAATAATTATTTCACAAAAATAGATCCCGACTTTATGTACACCCTGTATATATATATAATATATATATATATATATATATATATATATATATATATATAATATAAAATATAGTATACAGGATGATGCATAAATGTGTTTCACAAATGGCAGGGTGTATTCTTAAAGCAAAAGTAAAAAAAAAGACCACATAAACATAGGTTGAGAAACCCTTAGGTTTCGACCTATAGCACGCGACAAAAAATGAAACTCAAAGATTTTTTAGTTTATGCAAATACAGTAACAGCGTTCCTCAACCTTTTTTGTACTGCGGAGCCTTATTAAAATCTTGATATTTTGGGGGCCCCCTCCTCAAATATTATCTTTTGTATTATGATTAAGTAGCATATAGACAAATTGAGGTATCCACATTAGTATAGTTGTTTAGCCTTGATTTATACTTCAAAGTCGGAGTAAAAATGTAATAAAAATGCTAAAACTTACCGCTATTCTGTTTACATAAAAGAAAAACAGCATAAAAACAGGGAAGGGGCTCATTTGTGCCAAAAACTCTCAGTTCATGAATTGGAAACAGGATGGTCGTAAAAAGACAACATTTATAGAAACTTTAAAGTTTCAAGTAACCGAAAATGTTATCGGTTAAAAGTCGAAATTAGCCACCACAAAAAAAGGGGAAAAAAAATTTGTTTTACTGAATATAATCTTGTCAACTCACGGACCCCCTGTTGAGAACGTCGTACCAGTGATTGTCTGACACGCTAAAATATTCTTGGAGTATTGCGGATCGTTTCTCAATTGTCTCGAACTCGTTGCCACAATTCATCACGTGGTCGGTCCTCTGTAACATAAACTAAGCTTTTTAAATGACCCCACAAGTAATAATAAAGAGGATTTAATTCTCGTGACGCCTATATGTGTATTTGCATTTGTCTCAAGAATACACCCTACAATTTACGAAACGCATATATGAATCACCCTGTATAATAATTCCAGTTTTAAGTAATTAATTTACAGCTTAACTATTTTAAGCGTCCACTTAACAGTATTCATAAACGCTGAGAAACTGTTCGATATGTCAATTTTAAGAGCGGGAGTCAAAACAATGTACTTTGTACTGTAAATGTACTCGGTAAATGTACAAAGTATTTGAAGATACATTCGATTGATCGAAGATACCATTTCGGAAAAAAGTTCACCTAGAAACGAAATTTTTAAGCATAAAAAATTACTAATTAGTAAAATTCCGTTTTTCTTCCGATATTTTATTTTTTTTTTAGTCACAGTAGCAAAATTTAAAAAGCAAAACCCAGCTCAGCCCAGTCATAACAGATCAGTAATTTTTTTATATTTTTTGCTTCTCAGCAAAGTTTTTTTCGAAACGGTCCATCGAGAATAAAGTGGGAAAGGTTTTCTTTAATTCTTGGAAGTGTATTTTTGTGTTCTGAATTTAGCTTCAAGAAGAGAAACGTTTCTTCTACTCATCTACTTTCGACTTACAATCAGCCGTATTTTCTAAGCACTTTACCTGTGACAGGTTAAATTTAAAATGTCTGCCACTTGTTTATTCCAGAAGTGTGTGTGTGTGTGTGATATATATATGTATATATATATATATATATATATATATATATATATATATATATATATATATATAATATATATATATATATATATATATATATATATTAGGGTGGCCCTTAGTTGTATGTGATTTTCTGAAATGAAATATTTTTCATCTCCCAACCTCCGAAGTTGTTCTAATCCATGTAAAAATGCTGTGTGTAAAATTTGAGCTCAATCAGACAATATTAAGATGGCCCCCAAAGGCCCTAAAGTTTCAGATTTTAACAATAGATATTTTTTCATATAAAAACCGTTTTTATCTTCTTTACAGTGTTTTATTCGAAAGAAATATAGAATATGATCGAAAGAGAATTCAATTTACAATAAATTTAGTTATAACCATTATTTACTTAAAACCAAAATTGGACGAGATATTCACGGAAATTGAAAAGTATCATATATATATATATATATATGATGAATAAAACCACGAAGGAAAGGAAACACAAAATGGTGCTCAAGCGCTTTCGTTTAATGACATCCTCAGGAACACTGAAGTACATAAAAAGGTTACAGCCTATATATAGGTTACAGAAAGAAAAAAAAAAGAAAAATAAATAACATACATACACACACACACAGATTTGTAAGGAAAAATATCGATTCCGAGAATCCTGGGGGTTGGCATCCCTTGGTTGCGGTACGTCGACGATATTTTGTGTATCTGGCCCATGAATCGTGACCTGGATAGCTTCCTCCTTCAGTTAAATGATCAAGTCCCCTCCATTAAGTTTACTTTAGAAGTGGAGCAAGACAATTCAATCCCATTTTTGGATGTGCGTGTACATAGGGAAAGCCCAGGTTTTAAGTTTAGTATCTATCGGAAAACGACAAACAATTTGTCCTACGTACACTTTTACTCGGGACATGATACCCCCACTAAGAAGGCCATATTTTCATCAATGTTTCTCCGCGCCCTTAGGATCGCCAGTCCGGAATACATCGATGCCGAATTGGAAAAAATCAACGGTATTGGAAGTGATTTGTGTTATCCATCTGCGTTTATGGAATCTTGTCTCAACAAGGCAAAACGAACTTTCTATCGTGTCAATATTAACACTCGTACTTTGTCAAAAAATATTTTAGTACTTCCATTTTTCCCGGGCTTTTTAGGCATTGCTAATGTACTTAAACTTTTGGATATTAATGTAGTATTTTCATATAACAATATTGTGAAAAATATAATAAAAAATAGCCCTACCAATAATTCAGGCATTATCTATAAAATTGGCTGTAAACAATGTGATTCCTTTTACATAGGTCAGACGGGAAAGGATTTGCACACACGTATAAAACAGCATCAATATTCCGTTAGAACAGGACAGTTGTCCAGTGCCCTTTTTGTCCATTTGTCAGAGTTATCCCACTGTATTGATTGGAATAATGCTTCAGTTTTATTCCATTCAAGCAACATTGTTAATAGAAATATTCTTGAGTCTGCCATTATCCAACTTTCAAATAACTTCAACATAAGCAAAGGTCTTTTTCAACTCGATCCTGTTATTTTGAATTCCTTTAAAACAGATTTAGATAAGAAGGGTAAAACATTAAATCTTTGGTAAACTTGTCTGCTACTTTATTAACTTTTAATTTGCATTTTATTTTTTTATATACCGGGTGCGGCAAAAGTAACGCCCTTTTAATAATTGTATCTTTATAGTTTTATACAGTATAATTTTTTAGTTTTATATTGTATCATTTTGTTTCTTTTATTTTTACAGAAATTCTGAATAAATATGGCCTTGCGATTGACGAGAGAACAAAGAGTGAAAGCAGTTAAACATTATTACCAAAACAATAACAATGGAGCTAAAGCCGCTCGTTTGTTATCAGAAGAATTTAACATTCGACAAGTGCAGAGCCGCAATATCACAAGTCTAATTAGGAAATTTGAAAGAACCGGAAGCGTAAGTGATGCCACAAGATCAGGGAGGCCAGTTTCAGCAACAACCTTAGAAAAGTCCGATGAATTAAGAGAATCATTGTTGCACACTGCCTCAAAAATCCAGTAGACGTCTTTCTACAGAGTTGGGTATCAGTGACAGAAGTGTCCGTAGACTCTTAAAGAAGAACAAGATGAAGCCTTACATCCCTCGCGTGTTACAGAGCTTGCATGATGGAGATGCAGATAGACGATTAGAGTTTTGCGAAAATTTCCTGAATAAAGTCAGTGAAGATGAGACCTTTCTTGATAAGATATGGTGGTCAGATGAGGCAACACTCAAATTGAACGGGCATATCAATCGCCATAATTGTGTGTACTGGAGCGATGTTAACCCACAGTTATCTTGGAAAAAGACGTTAACCTACCAGGAGTGACAGTTTGGACAGCATCTCTTCCATGGGAATAATAGGCCCGATATTCTTTGATAGTACTGTTAATCAAGATAATTATTTACAAATGCTGCAAACTGAATTCTGGCGGAGAGTTAGAAATCAGAATGGAATTTACTTTCAACAGGATGGTGCGCCACCCCACTATGGGTTACTCGTTAGGGAATGGTTAAATTTAAATTTCGAAGGGAGGTGGATAGGACGACGTGGAGCAATTGAGTGGCCAGCACGATCGCCAGACCTAACACCACCTGACTTTTTCTAGTGGGGTGTACTGAAAGATCTTGTTTACAAGGTCAAACCGAAAACACTTCCTGAATTAAGACAAACAATTCGTGAAAAATTTACTACAATTAATGTAGAAATGTGTCAAAACGTTTGTAGAAGTGTTGCTGGTAGGGTTCAGTGTTGTATTGAACACCAAGGGGAGCATTTTGAACATGATCATTAGGTTAGTAAATACTATGTATGTAGAGTACATTTTTTTAAGGTGTATTGAGCCAACCACAAAATTAATTAAATTCGTTATTTTTTAGTTTTTACTGAGAAAGTACTTATTTTTCTTAAAATGCTGTATTTTTCTTAAAAACCTTATTATTTCTCTTAAAATGCTGTAATTGATTTATTTCCTTCAATAAAAGAGAATAAACTAAAAAGGGCGTTATTTTTGCCGCACCCGGTATATCGAAACCTGACCATAGGCAGCAGTGTGTTAAAACCCGGGCAGAGTTCCAGTATAAATTTGTATTTTTATAATCCATTTGATCTTGTGCTAAAAATCGATATTTTTCCTTACAAATCTGTACGCCTCACTGGTAATCCTTTAAGGTTTTAATTTTTAATTTTTTATTTTTACTTCTCTGTTTATTGCATATATATATGTATGTATGTATGTATGTATGTATTTGTATATATCGATATGTATGTATGTATATATATATATATGTGTGTGTGTGTATGTATGTTATTTATTTATTTTATTTTTTTTTCTTTCTGTAACCTATATATAGGCTGTAACCTTTTTATGTACTTCAGTGTTCCTGAGGATGTCATTAGACGAAAGCGCTTGAGCACCATTTTGTGTTTCCTTTCCTTCGTGGTTTTATTCATCATAAATATTTTTCACGTGTTACTTTCGTGAAATAATTTTCATATATATATATATATATATATATTTTTTTTTTTTTTTCACGGAAATTGAAAAGTATCATAAGTGCGTAAAAAAACCGCTTCTGGAAGGTTCTAGAAAGTTCGATTATGCTTTGTGATTATTTTCCCAAACAAAGTTTGCAAATGAATTATAAAGGTTTTATATTAGAAATACCAATTATCGGTGAATTTTGAAACTTTAGGGCCTTTGGGGGCCACCTTAATATAGCCCAATTGAGCTGAAATTTTGCACAGAGCACTTTTTTATATATTGGAAGAAGATTAGGGGTTGGGAGCAAGTAATTTCAAAAGCTGAAAAATAGGGGCCACCCTAATATATATATATATATATATATATATATATATATATATATATATATATATCAGGTCATCCCATAAGTAATGTCGTTTTTTATGATAGATTAAGTTTAAACTAGTCCTATTCGGTTTAAGCATAAATTTTCCGAAGGTTATATCTAAGAGGAGATCTATCGTGTTTCGCTACATACTTTACAGACCTTGACCAGTGAAGACGTGTGTTTTGCTTTATGTCAACCCCTCATAAACATAGTGCTACTGAAGCAACGCGAAACATTCAGGACGTTTATGGCAACGATATTCTGCATGTGAGGAAATGTCACATGTTTCAAAAGTTTAGGAATGGTGACTGCTGTTTGACAGATGCAGCACGCTCTGGACGCCCTGCTGAGTTTCATGATGACCTGCTGTTAGCCGCACTTGAAGAAGACTGTTCAACAACTGTCGAAGAATTGGCCCAGAAACTCAATTCATCCCCGTTCACCATCCATCGACATTTGCAACAACTCGGGAAAGTGCCTAAGTTAGGAAAATGGGTACCACATGAATTGTCGGTCGACAATCTGAGGATGCGGGTAAACATTAGTACAGCTCTTCATTCCCGTGAACTCCAAGACCCGTTTTTGAACCGTTTAGTGACTGGTGATGAAAAGTGGATACTGTACCAGAATGTTAAGCGCCGTCGACAGTGGGTTTGTGCCGGAGAACCAGCGACACCACAGCCAAAACCAAACTTCACCCTCGGAAGGTGTTGCTTAGTGTTTGGTGGGATAATGGTGGTGTAATACACTTTGAAACCTTACCACACAACCAAACAATCACCGCCGAAGTCTACTGTCAACAACTGGATCGATTGAACACTGCACTAAAAGAAAAGAGACCTTCTTTGGTTAATCGGAAAGGAATCGTGTTCCACCACGACAACGCACGTCCTCATACCGCTCGGATCACTTCTGCAAAAATTGAGGAGCTTGGGTGGGAAAACTTCCACATCCTCCATATTCTCCAGACCTTGCGCCTTCAGATTAATTATCATTTCTTCAGGAGTCCGCAAAACTATCTTGACGAGAAACAGTATACTTCTTCAGATGACCTGCACACCAGTCTTTGTACGTGTTTTGTCTCAAAACCGCCTGAATTTTATAAACATGGCATTGAAAAGCTTGTAGGACGTTGGCAGAGTCATTGATTCCGATGGAAAATATATACTAAATTAAAAAGTTGAGTTGTTTTTTGTCCTTCAAATTCCGATCTAAAAAACGACGTTACTTATGGGATGACCTAATATATATATATATATATAATTTGTATAATTGTGTATATATATAATGTGTATATATATATATATGTGTATATATATATATATGTGTGTGTGTATATATATATATATATATATATATATATATATGTGTGTGTGTGTGAGAGAGAACCCTGCCTCAAAATCTCTCAGGTTTGATATATACAGTACTTACTCAGTTATCTGTGATTGAGGAGGGCCGTTCCATGATCACGGATAACACTATTTCACGATTAACTCTACATACTCCGCCGGTGTGTGGGTGGTGCAGCCACCGCCGCCTGCCACCACACAGAGTTTTATTCTATTACAGTATAATATACACTTAAGTAGTTTATACTCGCCACAAGACGTGAAAATCATCCACTCTCGAAGATTGTAACCCCTCCCTCTGCTAACATTGCGCGGAGAGAATGTGACTGAGGTGCGTTGTAGTGAGCTGGCGGGAGGCGAGCCTCAAATGTAAATACCGCGCCAAGTCACGGTTAACTCAGTGTCATGGTTAAGTTCACAATGGTCACAGTTAGTAAACGACGGTTAACTATTTCGCACTTAAATGAATCACTGATAACCGCGTGATTACCGTATATTAAACTTGTTGTAGAGGGTGTCGACTGCAAGTCAATCCTGAACCTTCGTTCGATTGGAGCAAAGTGTGTGTGTGTGTGTGTATATATATATATATATATATATTACGCAGGAAGAAGGGGCTAAGGACGAGCGCTTAATTTTTAAAAGAATGTGTGAGATGCATGTATGTGTAGTGAGGAATAGAGGGAGAAGCATGTGTTTGAGAGCATGCTGGACTGCTCACAGAGTAGATGGGACATGGAAAAAGATCAGCTAAAGAGGAGAGTGACAAGAGAAACCGGAGTTCCAGCACTCCCTGTCTCCTGCTTAAGGTCCCCTCCCCCCCTCCAAGTACTACTTCCCTGATCGATTGGTGTCAACAATTCTTCCTCATACATACATTATATATAATAAAATATTTACCTGCATACTTTAAATTATTCAGAATTAGACTACACTCAAATATTCATAGAAGTTGAAGGTGAGCAAAATATTTGAATGGAAAAATATTTAATATATAGAACAGTAACTGTCATTTATTTTTTTTGGTTCAGGGGCAACTGGGCGACAACAAACTAGGCGACAACAAACTAGGCGACAACAAACTAGGCGACAACAAACTAGGCGACAACAAACTAGGCGACAACAAAACTAGGCGACAACAAACTAGGCGACAACAAACTAGGCGACAACCAATATATTTATTTATTTATTTATTTATACATTATGTATATTCATACATTAGATAGAAATTAAAGGTCCAAGTTTGAAAAGACTTTATTACACATAAAATAAAATATGATAAAATCATTAAGATAAAAGAATTATAAAACGTGATTTATATAATTGGGGCAGATTATATAATTGTTATGCAGATGGAACAAAATTGCACCGCACACCCTTTAGATAGAGTAGAATCTGACCATTGTCCTTGAATTCTTGATAGCGTGCAACCACATTCCTTATTCGTTCATTTCTTGCTACAGTCTTCTTGCATAGGTTTTGCCTTCTGTTTCGCTGGCCAGTGTTAACCTGAAGTATAGCAGCCTCAGTGTCCTGCGTGAACAAGTTTATCTTTGCTTCTTTGTGAGGTTACGAATTCAGCCATGGTTAGGGTTCAGAAAGTAAGTTTCAATTGAGTTTAAACTAAACCCTACCAGTACACTCGACTGCTCGGTGGCAACTGGTCGACAGCCACTTTCGCGTCGCCTAGTTTGTTGTCGCCCAGTTGGCTGTCGCCCAGTTGCCACCGAACCATTTTTTTCATACGAAGGTGCAAAGCTACAGAAGTTTTTATCGTGCTTCGATATAAAATTAACGTAACAAATATATTTGCAGAACATAAACGAAGGTTAATTGAGGTCTACAGGAGAGAGAGAGAGAGAGAGAGAGAGTTACAAGGAGTTACAAGGAAAAGAAGTACCTCAAAAGGCCTTGCGGCCCATACCGAGGAGGTACCAATGGCAACGGGTGCCAGGGAAAATTTTGTCTTTCAACTATGCTAGCAGTAGTCGAAAACTGGATAGAAACGTAGAAGGCTCTCTCCCCACCCTCCGCTCCCTACCTGCCAGAGGCAGGTACGGAAAAAGGTTGAAGAAAATACCTTGACCCTGGAAAAGTAGCCAAGGAAATTTTACAGGAAAGTGGAGAATATATAAATAGCTCTATATTTAGCTTGCTCACAGAGACACCGAGCAAGCGAACTCCTGCAGAGTTTTCTGAGGTTTTAATCTTAAACTATGAGTGTGTTCAGTACTTTGTCTAGCCTATTTTTAAACAGATTTACACTTTGACTGGAAACAACCTCTGAGGGAAGTTGGTTCCAGATATTAACTATTTTATAGGAAAAGAAATTTCCGCAGACTGAGGTCCTAAATGTCTTTACACACTCAAATAGTGTGCAAGATTTCGTCTAACCTTTTCTTGAACTGATCCACAGAGGAACTGTTCACAACTTCCGAAGGTAACCTGTTCCATGTGTCACAGATCTTATACGTAAAGTAATTCCCACACACACTAGTCCTAAACCGTTTCAAATCCAACTTCCAACCATTGTTGCGAGTTGGGTTATCATTTAAACTAAACATACTTCTAAAATCGACATCGTTGAACCCTCGTAAGAGCTTGAAAACCTCGATCAGTTGACCGCGCAGCCTCCAAGTTTCAAGCGAAAACAAGTTCAGGGCGCGTAACCGTCGATTGTAGCCCATATGCCTAACGGAAGGGATTAACTTTGTGGCCCTCGCCTGCACTCGCTCCAGCCTCTCAATATCTTTCCTGAGGGTGGGCGACCAGAACTGCACAGCATACTCCAGGTACGGCCGAACAAGGGAATTGTACAGTGAGAGCACAATCTCCTTGTTCCGAAACTGAAATTGCCTCCTGATATAACCCAATAGTTTTCTGGGCTTTCTTTTCCACCTCTACACACTGTTTCGTAAACTTAAGGTCGCTGCTAATTAGCACACCCAAGTCCTTTTCTAAATCAGTCACCTCGATATTACTGCCCAACATCGAGTAGTCCGACTTGGGATTGGCGTAGCCAATGTGCATCACTTTGCATTTACCCAAGTTAAACGGCATTTGCCATTTTTTGGACCACTCTCCTATCCTACCTAGGTCCGCACGCAGTTCCTCGATCGCTTCGGGCGTCCCAACATTGGCCCCAAGCTTGGTGTCATCAGCGAATTTGGCGATCCGACTGACGATGCCACCGTCGATATCATTTATGTAAATGGTAAACAACAGTGGCCCCAAAACGGAACACAGAGAGAGAGAGAGAGAGAGAGAGAGATCTATCTATCTATCTATCTATCTATCTATCTATCTATCTATCTATCTATCTCTCTCTCTCTCTCTCTATAGTTTACGAGGCGTCCGCAATGTCTTGTCACGCCAGTAAAATACTAATTGATTTTCATTTTTCTTTTAGGCCCATTTTAAATGTGTGACAGTAGCCAACTATACGATTAAAAATCGCGTATTGGCTAGTACCTAGCTCCATGAGCGACCACGTAATGGCAAAACCATTGAAATATTCGTGCAGACTTCCAGGACTGATACAATTGTGCGGCTCCTCTTTGACTTTGGAGGAGCTGCACGATTGAATCGGTTTTACTCGCTCATGGACCCAGGTACTAGCCAATATGCGTTGTTTATCGTATAGTTGCTGCTGTCACGCATTTCAAATGGGTGTGGAAGAAAAACAAAAATCAGTTAGTATTTTACTGGGGTGACAAGACATTGTGAACACTCTGTACTTATTGTATTATAACTTCTCCAAAACATTAAAAAACAAAAATAGTATTCAGTAACGACTGGAATTTTTTTTTTACGTTTATTATCGTCTCCAGAAACGGTAAAATATTAAAAATATTATTAACAATTAGTAATTTTTTGTGGTTTTTAGGAATTATATTTGTTTAACTTTTTTCCAAAACCACATTCAAACTACAAATTCAGACTACACGAGCGATTTAGTCGCTGGGATGAAATTCTAACGACAAATCGCAAAGAATAAGTACGATTGTTTTCTATGGGTCAAGCGACACGGCAAACAGTCGCTGCAACAATTATTCTCTGTTGCATCCAGCGACAAAGTCACTTGTGTAGTCTTGGCCTAAGAACAAAGTAAAAAAATGTTCCTAAAATTATAATGGATTCATTTATATAATTGTTTTCTAATTAGTATAAATATGTACATATTTTAATACTGAAATAACATACAACAATTTTATAGGTTGTAACAACCTAAATTTTAGTGTTTTATGTATACAGTGTTTTAAGTATACCGTGACGGTATACAGTGTTTTAAGTATACCGTGACGGTATTACGCGGTAAGCTCCACAAAACAATTTTCTATTTCCACAACCTTTATAAAGAGTTTTTTAAAAGGCTTAAGAATTATGTCTCGTACGACTTAATACTTCTTTCAAGATTTTGCTTTCAGTTTAAAAGCTATAAAACGCTTAGCAAATGGTATAAAATAACTTTCATTAGTAGAAAGTTCTTACGAAACACTTTCGAAAGAATTATTATACTCTTCATTACCCTTCCATACAACAGTTTATTTTCAGAAAAGTGGAGCTAAATCTCTTCCTAAAGTCGTAGGAATTATTAAATAATCCTTCCAGTAATATGAGGATATAAGTTCTATAATAATTCTTATTGTAATCCTTATACGTGACATAAAATGTTTCATTCTATGTGTGCAAAGAGAGTTTTCTAGGTATTTCTAGACGATTTTGTTCCAGAAAACTTCTCCTTAATATAGAACTTTACAGTTGTGTACAAACCTTAAATTGAAAATTTGTCTGAACTAGAAAAAAAATCCTAAAAATTTCCAATGATAACTTATTACACAAACGCATTTTTATACAGAAGACCCAATAAACCTCTCACGCGAAAATAAAAATCTACAAAATGTAGGCAACACTAAAAAACAAAGTAGCGAAATTGAACTCTTGCGAAAGAAATTGGCACATCTGGTGAAAAAGAAAAAGAAAAAAACTGAAACAAACGATTTGGTTGCATTTCAACAAATCGTAATGGTTGTTGAAACGACCAATTTCGCTACTCCGAGTTCCAATATTAGATTCTTTATAATTTCCTTTGAAGGATTGATGACGGGCAATAATCCGCTTTCGAAAGAATCACTTTATATATCATAGTTTTACTGGATGAGAGCTATCTAAATGCTAACACACACACACACACACACACGCACACACACACACACACACACACACACACATACATATATATATGGGAATGAACTCAGAATGGTCCCCTGAGTTTTTTATGATACACACAGACCGTGCATGGAACAAGGAACTCTTCTGGGATAATTAAATCCACTATAGTCCGAATAAGTAATGGTAAATGACAAATACCATAGTTTTTCTTTTTCATGATGCTAGCCCGACGTGGGCAACGGGTCACTCGCAGAGAGATCCCACAAATATAGCTTCCCTCACTTACCATTACTTATTCGGACTATAGTGGATTTAATTATCCCAGAAGAGTTCCTTGTTCCATGCACGGTCTGTGTGTATATATATATATATATAATATATATATATATGTATGTATGTATGTAGCATTTCTTCTGTGAAATTGAGATTGTCATCAAATCCTCTTTTTGGATGTAGGATGCCGTGAATACTTACTGCCTGAAATTGAGGGATTTTCTCTGTATTTGTATTTATTTATTTATTTTTTATTTATTTATTTATTTGTCAGGGATTAAAGATGAAAAATTTACATCGCTAATTTTTTTTTTAAATAATGCAAGAAAGTTTTGTATTTTTACAGAGAGAATATACTGTGTGTGTGTGTGTGTGTGTGTGTGTATGTATGTATGTATGTGTGTGTGTTTCGGTCTGACAGCAGATGCATGCATGCATGGTTTTAACCATTTGTCAGCCAATCAAATGGTTGATCTAGCCATTCAATGATTGTACGAACCACACTTGTGTAATTTTTTTCTGCATGATTGCAAACTTACAAATAAATGGTTTGAACGTAACAATGTGAATTGGTCGTCAAATAATTTGGTTGTGATGCTCTGTGTAGCTAACGTTTACAAATGGCACAAAAGTTTAAAAATGAAGAAACATTTCCTCGTACCAGAAATCGAATCTGTTGGACATTTTCATCCGTAATAAGAAGTGGAAGGGCGGCCACTGCGTTCCTTGACTTAAGCGATGTTTCTCCATTTTCAAACTTTTCGTGCCATTTGTAAACGTTAGCTACATTGAGAGCATCATTTCCAAAAGCTGTTTTAATCATTTCGTTCGTCTCCGATGCACATTTTCCAAGTTTGGCACGCGCGTTGCTCCATTTCCGACATTTCGACGTACTGCAAAAACACACCCTCCC
Organism: Bathynomus jamesi; assembly: GCA_023014485.1. NCBI lineage: Eukaryota > Metazoa > Arthropoda > Malacostraca > Isopoda > Cirolanidae > Bathynomus > Bathynomus jamesi. The sequence continues at coordinate 47,184 of JAJOZX010011988.1, forward strand.
TTTAAGCCAGTGGTTCCCAAACTTGTATGGTGGCGACCCTGAATACAATATTGTCCTGGCCTGGCGACCCTAAACGCTGGTACATGCAGTGTTAATGACCAATCATTTTGATACGTTGTGTTTATATTCATATAGTTTGATTGAATCAGCCGTTGAGGATTTCCGTCCCGCGACCCTCAGGAACACCTTCCCGACCCTCACTTGGGTCGCGACCATGGGTTTGGGAATGCTTTAAGCGCTCCAACCAACTGCTAACTCATGGTAGCAGATTTTGCTGCAGACGCCAGAAGGCAGGAAGACTTGCATATTTGCATTCATTTGTCCGTAGCAATAAAATTATCCGTACTTTTTGATCACTCCTCATATATATATATATATATATATATATATATATATATATATATATACAGGGTGGGCCGTAAGTTTCCATACATAGGAAAAATTAAACGTTTGTTTTTATGTTTCAGATACCCTAAGAATATGCGTTTGTAAGATCTTGTTTACTGATGAAGCAAATTTTTACGTCAATGGAGAGGTTAATCGGCAAAACATACGTTATTGGAGTAATGCTAACCCTAACTGGCTGAGTCCGACGAAGATGCAAGGTGCCGGTAAAGTGATGGTGTGGGCCGGGATATGGGGTGACAGAATTATTGGACCAATTTTTGTCAGTGGAAATCTTAATGCCGAAAGGTATCTTAACATGTTGCAAGAAGAGATTTTCCCATCCTTGCTAAACGAGGAAGGTAACTTCCCAGTTTACTTCCAGCAAGATGGAGCTCCACCTCATTATGGTCTTCACGTGCGTCGGTATTTGGATCAGCAGTTTCCGGATGCTTGGATTGGTCGGCGTGGTCCTGTGGAGTGGCCTCCCAGATCCCCAGATCTCACCCCCCTTGATTTCTATCTTTGGGGGCACTTGAAGGCCATGGTGTATCAGGAAAAGATACGAGACATAAATCATCTAAAGGAACGTATCACCAACGCCATTACAAGCATAACGTCAACTGTGCTAATGCGTGTTCATCAACAGTGGGGAACACGTATTGAAATGTGTTTTCAAAACAATGGCAACCATGTAGAGCATATTATATAAATAAAAATGGTTGTCCATAAAAAAATGTTTATTTTTTCCTATGTATGGAAACTTACGGCCCACCCTGTATATATATATATATATATATATATATATATATATATATATATATATATATATATATATATATATATATATATATATATATGACGGAGAGGTGTTCAAACTTTATGGATTTTAGGCAAACAGTATAATTGAGCAAGATCAGAACCAGATACGAACAACTGAGAGTAAGTATCGTTTTTTATTATCTTTAAAGACTTTAATCATGACAAAAATCTATTAACTTGGTCTTCCAACCTTAAAATGACTTTATTGACGGGTTCAAGAATTTGTTTGAATTTGCTAACATCACTTAGGATTTCATTAGTTTTATTTATGTAATCAGATTTATTCAAAATAACAACTCCGTTGCCCTTGTCCGGTCTAGTCACAACAATCTCCTGGTTCTTTGCCAAATTCTTAATAACCTGCAAGTCACTCTTCTTAAATATGAAAGATTTAAATTAAGGTTTCTAAGTTTGTGAAAAAATTCATGAGTTAAATTAGCAAACTGACATTTAAAATTATTAAAATCACCAACATGGGGAACATTTTTCAAGCCATTAAAAATGTTTTCAAAGTAAAGAAAAAACGAAGGCTTATATATTTGAAATAACGGAAGCTTAAATTGCAAGCCAAGTGAGAGTAAAAACTTTTCCCGAGGGGAGAGGGTGTAACTAGAAAAATTCGAAATTACTTTATCAGAATTGAAAAAATTAGGTGAATTCAGGCCCAGGGCCTTTAACTTACGTTCATGAGTTTCAGAAATGGTAGAATGAAACTTTTCAAGATCACGTTGTACAAGAGAAATTATTAATAAATAATCCAACAACGAAAGGGTATTTTTAAGAGTAATTATATGATGCTCAAGCGACTTATTATGCGAGTCTGAAATTTTGATTTTATAATTAATTTCATTATTTAATAAATATGTGTGTGTATATATATGTGTGTATATATATATATGTGTATATATATGTGTATATATATATATATATAATATATATATATATATTATATATATTATATATATGATGAATAAAACCACGAAGGAAAGGAATCACAGAATGGTGCTCAAGCGCTTTCGTCTAATGACATCCTCAGGAACACTGAAGTACATAAAGAGTTACAGCCTATATATAGGTTACAGAAAAAAAATAAAAATATATATATATATATATATATACAATAAACGGAGAAACAAAAAGGATTGTGGGAGGGGCACACAAATTTATAAGGAAAAACTATCGATTTTTAGCACAAGATTAAATGAATTGTTTCCAACCAATGTTATAGATAAAAAAAAAAATATACAAATTTATACTGGAAATCTGCCCAGGTTTTAGCACTCTGCTCTTTTTGTATATAAAAATTGAAAAATTATCGATTTTTAGCACAAGATTAAATGAATTGTTTCCAACCAATGTTATAGATAAAAAAAAATATATATATACAAATTTATACTGGAAATCTGCCCGGGTTTTAGCACACTCCCCTTTTTGTATATAAAAATTGAAAAATAAAAGTTATTAGGGTGGCATACAAGTTTACCAAAGAATTAGCGTTCTACCTTTCTTATCTAAATCTGTTCTGAAGGAATTCAAAACAACAGGATCGAGTTGAAAAAGACCTTTGCTTATGTTGAAGTTATTTGTAAGTTGGATAATGGCAGACTCAAGAATATTTCTATTAACAATGTTGCTAGAGTGAAATAAAACTGAAGCATTATTCCAATCAATACAGTGGGATAACTCTGACAAATGGACAAAAATGGCACTGGACGACTGTCCTGTTCTAGCGGAATATTGATGCTGTTTTATACGTGTGTGCAAATCCTTTCCCGTCTGACCTATGCAAAAGGAATCACATTGTTTACAACCAATTTTATAGATAATGCCTGAATTATTGGTAGGGCTATTTTTTACTATGATATTTTCATAATATTGTTATATGAAAATACTACATTAATATCCAAAGTTTAAGTACATTAGCAATGCCTAAAAAGCCCGGGAAAAATGGAAGTACTAAAATATTTTTTGACAAAGTACGAGTGCTATTATTGACACGATAGAAAGTTCGTTTTGCCTTGTTGAGACAAGATTCCATAAACGCAGATGGATAACACAGATCACTTCCAAAACCGTTGATTTTTTCTAATTCGGCATCGATGTATTCCGGACTGGAGATCCTAAGGGCGCGGAGAAACATTGCGTTTATGGAATCTTGTCTCAACAAGGCAAAACGAACTTTCTATCGTGTCAATAATAACACTCGTACTTTGTCAAAAAATCTCGCATTGTTACTGCCGTAGAGTCAGTGACAACGGACATGCTGGAGCGAGTATGGGAGGAATTCGACTATCGTGTCAACGTTGCTCGTGTAACTAGGGGAAGTCACATAGAGCATTTATGAGGTGAGAGACAAAATTTGGACAGTTTTTCTTTTGGATGATGTATCACAAATCACACTGTATTTGTAACATTAAAAAATATTCTCATTTGAAATCAGGTGAATCATTTTCAATAGCCCTGATATATATATAATATATATATATAATTATAATATATATATATATATATATATATATATATATATATAAATCTTAATTGTATATGATGTTTGCCTGCCTGTCTGTCTGCTCTGTGTTCATTTATACACGCCTAAATGGCTAGGCTAATTTGCACTAGATTTGTTATACACATTAAGGGGAAATCAGGAAGGTTTTAGTAACGCGCCCATTCCTCCCAGTCTTCTCCCTTGTCACGCTACCACATCAATGGTAACATCCTTTCGGAGTGAGTAAACCCCGCACACAACAGTCGAATGAATCCAAGTTTAATGGAGTAAGAAATGATGGTTTGGTTTTCGTTCGTCGTCGTCGTCGTTCTGGAGAAGAGTACCATCCTGACGGTATAGAGAAACTAGACTGTGAAGAGAGGAGGAGGAGGAGGAGGAGGATCTACAGAAGCTAAGGCTAACAAAGACCCTAAGGTCCACTCTAAGGTTAGCCCGAGAGAAAGGAAAGAGTAAGGAGTTAAGAGAAGAGAATAAGGGGTTAAGTAAGGAGGAACACCTATCACTCGTGGGTTAACATTCATTCAGAAAAAGAGAAAAAAAAGACACCATCATCATCCGCCGGCCACTGTCGACAAGTCAGAAAAATAGTCGGAGAGAATAGGAGACGGGTGAAAGATGAAAAGTAAAATAAGAACGCTTACAAACTGCAAACACAGTCTTAACTCACTGTCATACCATGCAAACTACAAACATGCAAGAAAAGAGAGTTACAGACATGCAAAGTAAGATAATAAAAAAAAAGTAGGTAAAGTTAAACAAAAAGTGGGTTAGTTTACGCTACGAGCTACGTCCACGTTCGTGTTAGTCTAATTTTTTTTTTTTTTAATAATTTTTTTGCTGGCATCACACGCTGGCATGTCACAAGCTGGCATTTATCGTCAACAGACTCATCCTCGAGCATCACCACCAGAGCTCCTGTTGCTAACTTTGTTTTTATTTTAAACAACGTTAATATTTTTAAAATGTCTGTCAAGACGGTTCTTAAACACACTAACGCTGGTAGAATGAACGACTGAGGCGGGAAGATTATTCCATTTATCAATTACTTTAAACGTAAAGAAGTTTTTAGCGATATTAGTAATGAAACGTTTGCCACACAACTTAAATCCGTCATTGCGAGTATTACTATTATCGAAAGTGAACAATTTGTCAAAATTTACGTTATCGATGTTGTTAACGATTTTGAAAACTTCACTAAGCTCCCCCCTTAATCTCCTAGTTTCGAGTGAATACAGGTCTAACTCTTTAATCCTATCTTCATAAGGCTTGTTGCGCAATGACAGAATTAGTTTCGTGGCACGACGCTGAACCCTTTCCAACCTATCAACATCCTCGCGTAAATACGGGCACCAAAACTGAACGGCATATTCTAAATGAGGCCTGACTAGGGACTTGTAAAGGGGCAATATAATATCCTTCGATTTAAATTCGAAATTACGCGCTATGAAGCCTAACATCCTATTAGCTTTTGCGCAAGACTCCAGGCACTGGCTCCTAACTTTTAAATCCTTTGATACGCGTACGCCTAAATCTACTTCCTCGTCAACGCTCGCTAACTCTCTCTCATCCATCGTGTACGTGTAATTATTGTTACGAGAACCTACATGCAAAACTTTACATTTGTCTACGTTAAATTGCATCTGCCACTTATCCGTCCACTTCATAATCCTATTTACATCGTCTTGGAGCCTATTTATATCGTCCTCGTTAACAACCTTACCGCCTATTTTAGTATCGTCCACGAATTTTGACACGTTACTAGTCAATCCTACATCTTTGTCGTTAATATAAATTACGAATAGCAATGGGCCTAACACTGAACCCTGTGGGACACCGCTACCTACATCCAACCACCCCGATTCACTACCATTAACTACCACCCTCTGCCTCCTAGCACGAAGCCATTCTTCTAACCAGTTAGCTACCTGACCGCGTATACCCTGCGCTTTGACCTTCGCAATTAATCTTCTATGCGGAACTGTATCGAATGCCTTTTTAAAATCTAAATAAATAACGTCAGCCGCTCTATGCCTATCGTATTCGCGCACTATTTCGTTATAAAATTCTAACAAATTGGTTAAACAAGACCTATGGCGTCGAAACCCATGCTGACTACTATTAATCAAATCTCTACTTTCTAAGTGATCGCTGATACGATCCCTAACTACGGATTCCAAAAGTTTACGACAATTGACGTTAAGCTAATGGGCCTATAATTGCTAGCTACTACGCGGTCGCCTTTTTTAAAAATAGGCGTGACGTTAGCTAATTTGAAATCTTCAGGAATAATCCCTGTTTCGAGTGACTGATTAAAAATCTTCGTTAAGGGGCCTACGATAACGTCTTTCAAATGTCTGGGATAAAAAGCGTCAGGGCCTGGAGCCTTGCTAACTTTTAGCCTATCGATATAATGCGCAAGCTCACCCTCGTAAACAGTTATTTCATCCAAAATAGTCTCGCTACTAAATGGAACGATATCGTCCGCGTCGGGGACATTATTTACGTCTTCTATGGTAAAAACTGTCGCAAAAAAGTTATTGAAAATACCCCCATCGCCTGAGCGTCAGAAGCCAAAGCGCCATTAACATCCACTAGAGGGCCTATGTTATCTTTTACCGGCTTACGATTATTAACGTATTCAAAAACTTTTTTGGATTATGTTTACTATCCGCACCTATAAGTATCTCTAAATTACGCTTGGCATTCCTAACTGATCTTTAAACCTGACGTCTAAGCTCGATATATCTATTAAAGTTAGCTGCCGTGCCATTGCGCTTATTAAGTCTATACGCTCTATTACGCTCGTTTATGAACTCGCCTATTTCCCTAGTCCACCACTTCGGCCTACCATGATTTCTAGCGCGCTTGGGCCTTCGAGGAATAAACTCCCTTTCAATATTCCTAAAACTTTCTTTAAACGCCACCCAACGCAAATTTGTGTCATTACCCATAAATAAGTTATCCCAGTCCACTACTCTCATCCTATCCGCAAAACTACCAAAATTAGCCCTACGAAAATCAGGGACTTCTATTACGTTACTATGACTCGCCTATTTCCCTAGTCCACCACTTCGGCCTACCATGATTTCTAGCGCGCTTGGGCCTACGAGGAATAAACTCCCTTTCAGTATTCCTAAAACTTCTTTAAACGCCACCCAACGCAAATTTGTGTCATTACTCATAAATAAGTTATCCCAGTCCACTGCTCTCATCCTATCCGCAAAACTACCAAAATTAGCCCTACGAAATCAGGGACTTCTATTACGTTACTATCCTGGGTGTTTTTATTGCTAACTTAAACCTAAGAATTTGATGATCACTACATCCTGAACTCTCGCCTACTTCTAAACCTTCGACTATATTCTCGCCGTTCGTCATCACCAAATCTAAAATATTGTCACCGCGCGTTGGTTCGGTAACTATCTGTTGTAAAAAGTTATCTTCCATAAACTCATCAATCTCAAACCCTCCTCATTACCAGTAAAAGTCTCGTAATTAACATTAGGGCAGTTAAAGTCTCCGACAATTATACTATTCCGATTGTCAATAAAGTTAGCAAGAAGTGAATAAAATCTAGTATCGGTGTCGATGGGTTGAACGGGAGGTCTATAAACAACAACAGCAAAATTAAAACTAATACTGCGCGCCCTAACTTCAACACATATCGCATTAATTGCTGCCGGAAAATCTAACTTAACCTCGATAGCCCTAAGGGAATTACGAATGTACAGCAAAACGCCTCCACCAAACCTATGTAACCTATCATTAGTAAAGAGTTTAAAACCCGATATATCAAGTTCCCCAACAAGTCCCGAGTCACGGTATTTAACCAAGTTTCAGTGATAGCAACTATATCATAGTTGTCGGAATAAATTATCGCCTTAAATTCATTTAATTTATTTCTAATACTACGCGCGTTACAATAAAAGACGTTTAAGTTATTTTTCACGTCGGGCCCGCGTTCCCCGGACCCACAACGTTTAAAGAAGGCTTCAACCTATACAGCTTTCGCACGTTTTCGTCTATTAACCTACCTAGCCTAGCATTACCTATTTCATTAAAATGCACCCCATCTTTTATAAAAAGGCTAGGATCACTGAATTCGGACCACAGCTTTACGAAGGGTACACTTTCCTCAGCACAAATCTCTTCTAATTTATTATTAAAAAATATTGTTTTTTACGTAATCCTAAGACCCAACCCGTGCCTAGGGTAATACCTAGAACTAAAGACCTATCTGACCTCGCCTTCAGGACCTAATTAACCCCCTATATCTCTCCAAAAGGTCAGGCACTCTCGTATCGGGCCTACACGAGTCATTGCCTCCTACCATCGTCACCAACATTGAGTGACGGGAGGCAACGTCAATCCTATCCACCTCGTCTCTAACTCTGTCAACCCTGGCCCCTAGGAGACAGACCCTCCTCTTCTTGGTTGGATGCCGTTCAACGAACTCTTTGTCCATGTGGCGCACTAAAGAGTTCCCAATTAAAATAGTTTCCCCCTCATTCACGTCCCTTTCCAAATGGGCGAAAGGGTTCGAAACCTCGATAGGGGGGAGGATTCCTATCACCTAACGTACGCGGCCTAGCTCCACCCTTAACCTCTCTATATCCCTCGCTATCTACTACTCTCGGACCAACCTTAACTCCGTTCTCAAATCTATCCAACCTTCCCGATAAGCTACCTAAACTAGCAACTGATGATGATGATGATGATGATGAGTCATGGTTTGGGCTTGCTTTTCTGCTACTGTAGACAAGCTACATTTCATCGTGTTAGAAGCATCATGAACTCCATACAGTATGTATCCATCGTAGAAACAGCCCAATAACCATCAAACCCTGTCTGATGGTTATTGAAAGTTTCAGCAGGACAACGACCCGAAACAAACCTCCAGCCACAAAATCCTGAATATAAATATGCCAGAAATAATTCCTTGTTCATCCGAAATGCCGAACTCAAAGCCCATAGAACATTTGTGGAAGGATGTGGCGAGCAGTAAAAGAAAAAAAAGCCGTCCAATACTGAATAATTATGGAAAAAAAATGTTAAGAGTTAGAAAAACATCCCCTTCAAGCAATGTTTGGATTTGATCATCTCAATGCACAGGGATGTATTGCTGTTATAAAGTCCAGAGGAACGCCACCGAAATATTAGCTAATTATCTAATAGGTGCATACTGTACGAGATTATTGAAATGCATGCTTTTCTCTAATTTTCAGTTTTCTAATCAAGTTATAAAGTGGAACTGGTTTTAGTCACTCCATATTTTTGTCCAGGACTATATATGTATCCCACTTAATATGCAGGATTTGGTAAGAACCCCTTCAATTCTGTTTCACCTAAACCGTTTTATATTTACTTATTGTCCATACTTTTATACTTTATATCATTAATTTTTAATCTTTTAATTTAATATATATTGTAACTTACTATATGTATATATATATGTGTATATATAATATGTGTATATATATATAGTGTATATATATATATGTATATATATGTATATATATATATAATATATATGTAATATATAATTATATATATATATATATATAATATATAATATATATATATATATATAATATATAATATGTGTGTGTATATATATATTATATATAATGACGGGACGGTATTGCGCGAATAAGTTCCACAAAAGAATTTTCTATTTCCACAGCCTTTATAAAGAGTTTTTTAAAAGGATTAAGAATTATATCTCGTACGACTTGATACTTCTTCCAAGATTTGCTTTCAGTTTAAAAGCTATAAAACGCTTATCAAATGGTATATAATAACTTTCATTAGTAAAAAGAAAGTTCTTACGAAACACTTTTGAACAAATTATATACTTTTCATTATCCTTCCACACGGATATATATAGTGTGTATAACAGTAAGTACAGCCCCAGGGATCACTTAACCCATTATATCCCAAAAACTATTATATTATTATTTCCTGATATTTCTTGATATAGTCAACTTCGGAGAAACTTTAAATAAACACGAAATAGTTATCCGATACAGAAAATTTTAGATTAAAAAATAAAAATTAAAAATTAGTATTTAAAAATTTCAATTTTAAATTCTAATCTAAAAAAGGGACGCTGGGGGTTAATGGGTTAATTCGCATACATATATTGTTCTTCGGCCCCGTTTCTCAAGCCGGGTCATCGGAAAGGGATTGTGAGAGCCAGGTATTCCTACTCTCGTACGCAACTCGTTACTTCGCCATTGCCATTAGCAACGCACTCAACATGTGTCATGCACACGATTTCAATCTCGCGTTCGGAACAGAAGAGGACACGCAAATTGTGGGACTTTATCGACTAGACGCTAATTAGTGGCAAAGCTTTTCTATGCTACGATAAACTATGATTGATTCTTGGTTTCCTCTGCATAATTTATTGTAATGATCATTGGATTCTACTGAAGTAATTTGTTGGTCTTGGTTTATATATATATATATACACTGTGTATATGTACAGGAAGGAGGGGCCCCCCATAGAGGAAAAAAGAGAGAGAAAATCAAAGTCCAAGGTTTACGAGGTGCCTGGACACTGCGTTTGAAAGATTGGAAGTTATAGACAGGGGGAAAGATGGGATGAGGAAGATTGTTCTAGAGTTGAATCGTTGAATAGATGATAGACTGAAAATATCTATTAACCCTTTCGTTAGAGAGTTGGGTAGAAAAGTAACGAGAATATGGCCTTAAAGGCCATAGACACGCAGTTAGAGTTCAGAAGAGCAGTGTCCGTTATAATAGCGAGAGTGAGGCAGCATTGCGGCGAAGAGAGAGGGATTTAAGACAGTCACTGAGTTCGGGGGTTCGACTCTCGAAGTTACAAGTAGTAGTAATGAAATTAGAGCAATGGGTAGCATTGGATGCCCTGAGCAATGTGCCAGTTTCTGGCCCTTCCCATTATTATTATTATCCAATTCCCGTTAAATTGGAAATTTCTTGAGGGTTAAAAAAGCGCTTCAGCTCTGAACAATTAAAGTTTTTTAAGAAAAAATCTATTCTTTGCAAGTAAAATAATTTCTAGAAAAAATAATTTCTTAAAAGTTTATTAATTACTCGGATTTTAAGAGACCCTTTTTGTTTTTAGTCTTTTAGAAATTTTTCTATATCATTGCCGATTAAATATCCAGACAATGCATAATAAATAGCATTAATTTATATAATCGCGCTCTTCAAGCACTAGGTCATATTAACTTAAATTGAAAATAGTTCCCAAGCCGTGAATTGAAATTACTCCTTCGCATTTCTAATGAGGTCATACTCGATGCATGAAGGAATTTGTATGACCACCCGCGCGTTCGTGACTTATGTCTGAAGAGGGCAAGTATTTGATATGAATATATTTATAGACATTCCTGACTATTCATTTATTACAAAAATTATTGATACGTCGTATGTATTCCTATATAAAAAATGTTTATAATTTGAGAAAGTAATTTACGATGCAAATGGCTTTTCTTTCCATACCATAATCATGTTGTCTCTCTCCGATTGTCAAATTGAAGGTTTTCCGTTCAGTTGATTAGTTGATTCATAATCAACAACAGTGATTACCGTAAAGCAAAATGTCGAACAGGAAGGAGTACTCTCGTTCAATTTGGAGTAAAATCCTTAATACTCAACATTTTCAATATTCTATTTCCCGTTCATCCGTTCCGACTTCAAACTGTAAAGGATTTACAGTGCATGAACTTTATAAGAATTGCAGTTTAAGACTGAAGAGATCAAGTAGGAATTTGAAACGTCATTCTTAATAGTAATGCTAATGATTTTTTGGAACATGTTTTACAATGCTTATAAAATTTATCCGACGATGATGATAATTCAAAAGGTGAACAATACGCTCAATAAATTTGTTTTAAATAAATGGTACAAGAGACAAGATTACTTTTCTTGTTGTTTTGTGAAAGAAATTGTGCTTTATAGCTTTGAAAATTGATAAAATTTACGATGCCATTGCCACGTTCTAAAATAAAACATGCACCATCATATAGTTCAAGAAGATTAACTATACGACATTGTTCAAATATTGAAAGTCGCTGTTTGTACGTTGATAGATCGTTAATAATGTATTTTGACAAAATAATCAAGTTATGGATCTTTTTCTTATAGCATCCCCAATTTCTTCTTCTCGGTTAGTAACAATTTTGACACAGGTTAAGTCGTAATATTTTGTTAAAACTAACGAAAAATGACGACTTAACCTAACCAATCGTCAAGGGCGTACAGTTGACCTAACCGTGCATTCAATTAACCAAAGCGGGCATTCAATTAATCCCAAAAGTATTTGCATTACAACTTTAGAATAAGACGTGAATGTAAAAATTAACCAACTAGTTAGGTTAATTGAATTCCCGGTTAGGTTAACTGTAAGCTCTTGACGATTGGTTAGGTTAAGCTGTGATATTTTGTTAGTTTTAACGAGAATATCACGACTTAACCTCTGTCAAAATTGTTACTAACTTAAAAGAAGAAATTAGGGGTGCTATAAAGGAAATGATTTCGAGCTACTTGTTAAATTAACAATTTTGCTTTGAGTGATGAAACATTCGAAATTAAAAAATTTCTGTCAATGTGTGAAGAGTGTGGTGCAACTATACCCATTGGTTGACGAGACATTGTCGCGCGATACTCTAAACAACTAATCTAACCTAACCCAAATTTAACCAAACTTACTCTAATGTCGATTAACTGTTAAGTCGAGAGAAGGACGTTAGCTCGGAATATGCCCACAAAACGAGAATTCTTTAGGGTACACACACACACACAAAAACACACACACACACACACACACACACACACACACACACACACACACACACAGGCGAGGTACCGGCTTTTCTAAAGCCATATAACTAAAACACTAATTAATCAAACCTAATTTAACCCAATCTAACCTTTGTGACATCGAACCGACAAGGGCATGATAAGTGTTTCGGATGCGGTTGAAAGATCGAGGGGCGTTTTCTGCTGTCATTAAATAGTGAGGTACTCGCTAATCTAACCAAACCTAGCCTAACCCTAACCTAACCTAACCTAATCAGGACGAACATTTATTTTCCGATATTAAAAGGGACGGTGGGCGTCGGATAAAGAAGTTTGGGAAACGCTGCTGCTGTATGATAATTAGCAACTTTTCTACCTATGTTGCAAGATTCATCAGATTTTTAAAAACAATGTATGACGTTGTAACTCGTTCTTCAGCGTCGTAAATAAGTGGTATGTAATTTGGTTGGTTGTTTGTTCCTGATATTAAATGTAAAATCATCCTGAATGGTAATTTCCCCAATTTCAGCTGGAACTAATTTTCATACATTTTCTAGTTTTCTGACCATCTGTAGCTTGCTGTGTAAATTGGGATTCTTTACGTAATTAACATTAGTTAAAGGGATAATTATGAATTTACAGCCTTTTCTCGGGATAAACCAGCGAAAGTAATATTAAAATCGTTGCAGTAACGATAGAAAATTGATTATCAATACAAATTGTGATTGTATATTTCTTAAGTTTGTAAGAGATTGTAGATACCAACCGACCAGGGAAGTATCGTTTAGGGTGGACATTGGGCAGAAGACAGGGAGTGCTGGAATTCCCGTTTCTTCCGTTACTGTCCTCTTTAGCTGATCTTTTTCCGTGTCTCGCCAACCTTGTGAGCAGTCCAGCATGCTCTTAAACTAGGGTTGGCAAAAACCCGGCAAAAACCCAGCAAAAAACCAGTTGGGTTTTTGCCAACCCTGTCTTAAACACACGCTTCTCCCTCTATTCTTCACTACACATACACGCATTTTACACACTACACAGTCTTTTCCAACTTTATAAAATAAAATGGCATTGTGGGCTTCAGAGACCTTGATTTTGTCTCTCTCTCTCTTGCATAACGGGGGGCATTTTTGCTCGCCCTTGGCCTCTCCTTACATAAAGAAAATGGAGCGAGTTTAAAAGAATGATTTAGATTCAAATAATTTGAATAAAACATTCATAAAATTAATGATAAAATTAAAACAATGGATAATAGTATTGAAATAATTAAACTTTATAAAAACAATTTATGAGATTTATATTTATATAATTATTAAAAACTGTCGAAGAAATACGAATAATGGCTAAATTCTGCCTTTCTCCAATTATCCTTCATCCCTCGACTCTTGGTTTTCATCAGTGAAGATAAAACCTCCTACTGTAATAATTTACCTTGCATATTCATGTATTTTTAGTATGTTTCTTTTATGTAGAAAGCAGGGGACAAGGGGGGTGCCCATAAAAATGCCCCCTTCATAAGAGAGAGAGACCCAAATCAAGGTTTCCAAGGTTCACGATGCTAATTTATATTTTTGTCTTTTATAAATTTTGAAAAGATTGCGTTTCACTTCATGACGGAAGTTTCATTCCAAAGCATGTCTCATTTTCTAGCTTTAAAGCAAATTAAATGCAAAAATTGTGACGCAAAAAGGATATATTCCAGAAATTTGTGAGTGATTCTAAACAACTGGCCACCGAGTTTCCGTCGGAAGCTCTCCTGGAAAACATAGCTTTCCTGGCTGCTCCCCGAGAGTTAGATGAAAGCTTCCAACCCCAACTCCAATTGACCAGGACTGTAGTTTTGCTAAACTCTTTTATATTCGGAGGTATTTGATCCTTCGTGTTTTTTGAATTCCTTTTGACCATGAGTAATCAAACGTATACAAAAATTCTTGTTTACAAATAACATTAAAAAAAAAGGTTTCAAAATAAGGTTGATCCTTCTACGTCGTTTTCTACCTTCTATTTTACCCTCAAGACCCTCAAGAGCCTCAAGACCCTCAAGAGGTAAATTATTTAGTGTAAATAAACCAAATAACAAAACTTTGTATTACCAATATTTTCATTGCTTTATTTTGAACTGATGCATGATAGATATATAGATGTAAGTACGGAAATTTTGCAAGTATAGCTATAAAAATTAAAATTTAAGGATAGGTATAAGTGTGTGTGTGTGTGTGTGTAAGAGTGTGTGTGTGTGTAAGAGAAGCCCTGAATTTTCTTTCTAATAGTTATAAAACGGGATTGGAAACAGGGACTTCGTTAATTAATTCTTTGTATGACAAAATAACGAAATTGTGACAAAATTGTTGAGAGTTTGTGGAAAATTAGCTTTTTCTTTTTTCTCTTCTTGACTCTTTAATTAAGCTCTTATAATTTAGAAGGATTTGTAATTAGAAAGTAAATTAGGTTTCCCTTCCTGAATGTTGTTCGCTTTTCATTTTTTTAACTTAACTATTTCTTATATATATATATAATATATATGATGAATAAAACCACGAAGGAAAGGAAACCAGAGTGGTGCTCAAGCGCTTTCGTCTAATGACATCCTCAGGAACACTGAGGATGTCATTAGACGAAAGCGCTTGAGCACCACTCTGTGTCCTTTCCTTCGTGTTTTATTCATCATAAATTTTTCACGTGTTACTTTCATGAAAAATTTATATATATTATATATATATATATATATATTATATATAATGTGGTTTTGTGTGAATTAAAATGGGGAAAAAATAAAATGCGAATTTGAAGTCGCATTGGGTTTTATTTATGACATTTCATGAAACGAGTAAGAAGTTAAAATTTATGTATTTCGATGTTTTTAGCTCCACGCGAGAACTGAAAAAAAAGTATTTAAAATTAAATACATTCAAAACTCAAAACAAACTTGCATTAAAAGTATCATACAGGAAGTTGGATTTTTGGGGTTTAGGAATTTGTTGCGATGAAATTACACAATGTGGAAAAGAATTGGGGTGGTCTCATTGGCTGTGATCCTATCATTGAAGTCCATTTAACTGTCCGCTCAGCACAATCATTAACACTCTTAGGTGCACCAAATCTTTCGCATTTATGTACGTTGCCTGCTCATCCTTGTATCAGAGTTTGGCTTTATGAAACTTTCATCAGATTTTAAGCCCTTCAAGAGGTTCAATGATCAGTCGTCATAAAATCCGTCACTCTTTTGTCTTTGTATGCGCTACTTGTTTTACATGCTATCCTACGCGAGTCTTTCTTCCTAGGCAGCTCCTTAAACGTTTAAATCATCGTTCTTTTCTCTTGTTATCGATTTCATCTGAAAACAATGCCAATGACGCCGAGTGTTCGCTCACATACCAGAGATAGGCAGCCAGCTTTTTGATGCAGCTTGAGAGACTTCTTGGTCCATTTCTCTGAAATTCTCCAGCGTAGCATTAGCGTAAGATCAGTGAAGGTCAGAAGCATTAGTTGTGTGAAACAGAAAAGTCCTACAACGTGCGGTGGGCGCGCACTAACCTTGAGACATGCGGCTCTCACTCCTATCTGAAAGTAAACTGCGTGTGCCGCCGGGTAGTCTGTAAATCGTACCAGTGTCCGGCAAAGTGTGTTGCCACCACAAGTTCTAACGGGTACTATTTGGATACTGAAAATTGTTTTATATTAAAAGACCACTCTTCCACGCATAAAGTAATATGCACATGTCATTCAAGCCGATTATCGTCACCTAGCAGAAAAGGACAATTTTGATCTGCCACGCGCAGTCCTTAGTATAAATTAAGCTGACCAAAACTTTACCCGACTTTTTCTCATCCAACCTCATCAGTTGACGACATATGTCATAAGATATGGTGAAATTATTTTTTACGAACACACTAAAATATATATATATAATATACAGGGTGTTGAAAACTTTCTGTACAAATTGTAATGGGGGATAGGGAACACCAAGACAAACCCTTTTCGTCTATAAGTGTATGTCCGCTGACGTCACCATTCGGCGCGAGAGGGCGCCGCTGCAATTGGCTAAAAGGTGAAGTGGGCTAGACTCGCGCTTGCCGCGGGCATTCTTAAATCGGACGTACTACGCGTAACATGGAGCGCTTCACGACTGCTGAGATGGCTGACATGCATATGGTGTATGGGGCTGCCAATGGAAACGGAAGAGCTGCTGTGAGGTTGTACCGACAGCGCTTCCCAAACAGACGTGTGCCACACACCAAACGTTTGCGCATTTGCATCGGCGACTGCGAGAAACTGGAACATTCCATGCAAACATGCATGACACTGGTCGGGAGAGAAACGTGCGCACTCCTGACGTCGAGTCGGGCAGGCAGCAGGTAGGCCCAATCAACTTGCCATGGACGATACCGCCCAAACATTGACGGCGAACCGTTCTTGATGAGCATGCACCCGTGTAGCATGTGGATTTGCGTGCGCCTACACGTGAGAATTGTGCATGTTAAACACACCCTCACGGTGAAACAGGCCTCATCTGAGAACAGCACATAAGCCGGAAAATTAGGCTGCACCGCTGTCTGCTGCAGAAACCAGCGTGCGAATTCCACACGAAGAGGGTAATCCCGAGGTTGTAATGCCTGGACTCTCTGACGATGAAACGGATGTAACTGCTGCTCGTGCAACAATCTCCAGACCAGGTCGTGGTTCACACTGAGGATACGTGCAACACCTCGCGTGCTTGCGCTTGGATTGTCCTCAAATCGCCGTAGGATTTCTTCTTCCATGTCAGGAGTGCGCACGTTTCTCTCCCGACCAGTGTCATGCATGTTTGCATGGAATGTTCCAGTTTCTCGCAATCGCCGATGCAAATGCGCAAACCTTTGGTGGTTTGGCACACGTCTGTTTGGGAAGCGCTGTCGGTACAACCTCACAGCAGCTCTTCCGTTTCCATTGGCAGCCCCATACACCATATGCATGTCAGCCATCTCAGCAGTCGTGAAGCGCTCCATGTTACGCGTAGTACGTCCGATTTAAGAATGCCCGCTGCAAGCGCGAGTCTAGCCCACTTCACCTTTTAGCCAATTGCAGCGGCGCCCCCTCGCGCCGAATGGTGACGTCAGCGGACATACACTTATAGACGAAAAGGGTTTGTCTTGGTGTTGCCTATCCCCCATTACAATTTGTACAGAAAGTTTTCAAACACCCTGTATATATATATATATATAATATAATATATATATATTCTCTGAAACCAGTTATTTCGTGTAATGACTAGAAGTTTGAGGCATCCTGCGTATTTCGTTAGGTTGGTTAGGTTAGATTGTATTATGTGATGCCTGTGATTAAGGATCACAGGCATTGAGGTCCATGTAACTTTTAGGCATACTTAAATGACTGATTTCGCACACTGATTGTAACGCACATGCAGTGATTCGATTTTTATTGTAATGATTTTTATTTGTATTAACATGATTTTATCAAATATAATAAAAGCCAATGTCTGTCTTTGGTAACGCTTATCAGTAGTATGGGCGAATGATCCCTGATTTTTCCGGGTGGTGGTGGTGGTGGTGGTGTGGTGCGGGAGGATAGAAGTGCGGGAACTGCGTTCCCGGGAAGGTGGGGCAACAGACCGCTGGGGGTTTGTGGGCCTGTAATTTCAGAGTGAGGGTGCAAATGCTAGCCTTGAGGATTGCAATAATATTTGCAATAACAGTCGTCAATGACCCCAAGATTTTTGCCAGAAGTATAGGGTGCATCCATAATGAAAAAATGGCAAATGGAAGAAACCAATCGAATATAAGATAGTTTGCATACCACACGTACGTAACTAAATTAGCACCTGTAGCCTCAGTGGTAAACACCGTTTCTCTGTTAGGGAAATGGTGTGGATAATAATAATTCCTGGACTTAACACTCATACGGTGTGAGCAGTTGGTGACGACATTTTTGAGAAACGATTTTTAACCCTCAACAGGTAGTGTGGGGTCAGAATGACCCGCGTGATATTTTTCCCCAAGTCGATATGCACCTTTCTTTGCATTTTCTACCATATGAACAAGATACTTGATGTAACAAAGTTCAGAGTTGTTTATGTGGAATAAAAACACATTTTTTAAAGTTTATTTACACAGGGGCCATTTTGACTCACCTAACAACTTATGATACAAATATTTTATCCTACCTGTTAAGAGTTAAATATTGCTAACGGTAAAAAAGAACGATTTTCATATCATTGTAATTTAGGTTTTTTGCTAGACGTTATTTGACGCGTTCGGTGGAGAAGGGGCGAACGCCACAAAATTCGAAAATGAGTTTTTTGTCGTATAATTATCCTTTAAAACCTTTGCTTTACCTAGCAAAAAATTAGATGTTAGTCTGCACTCTTTCACGGTAAAATTTAGGTTTTAATGTATCTCAGAGAAATTCCACTCCGCATCTTGCTTCACATTGAACACATTATCTACTTTCTGGTCACTCGACAATGCCTGTGATGCTCAATTTGGCCAAATTGAACAAAATATACAAAATAATTACAGCAATATTATTTACACCAAAAAAGATTATGTTACTGCCATAACTACAGGCCGTTTCGCAGCGCTTCCTAGTTTGTAGAAATGAAACAGGCTGATTTTTCGATTTTGACGTCCTAAAAACGTGCATTGTCACTAGGAAATCAACAACTACTAAATTACAGATGCAAGAAAGTTAATATTGACTTTCAACACAAAGAAGGCTACGTAATATCTACTGCATACCGCACAACCCCAGATAAATAGCCATCCCGTCAGACTGCAGAAAGGGAAAAAAATCCTACAGTGTCAGTTTATTCAATCTAGCCCAGCAGACATGCAACCAAAGTATTCCCAATTGCTGCCAATAACTAAGGAAAAAATAAAAGATCTCAAACAATTATCAGACCTAATGCTGCAACTGCAGTGAACTACATACAAGATTGTTAAAGGAATGGAAGAAACCGAAACAGTTGAAGCAGGTAATACAACATTCGACGATGAGGACCAAATAATAGATTACACCAGTTAACATCAGAAGCTATCAGTAAATAATGAAAATTTCTTGGCATTTTATTATATCGACATATTACACAACAATATTTACTCAAATATGTGTTCAAATTCATACAACATTTCAATAAAACCGGAAAAAATACAAAGTTTAAAGTTTACAAACTTTAACTGATTTTGTGGCATAATTCGAAAATGTTTGCGTTCGCCCCCTTCTCACCGAACGCGTCATTTATTGTCGTGCAACAAAGGTACGCTGCAAAGATATCCAATTAGTGGAATAATATTTATTTATATCTATATAAAGAAGTGAAGCAGAAGAATTGTTTAAAATTTGAAGCAGAAGAATTGTTTAAAATTTGAAGCAGAAGAAGTGTTAGTGCAAAGCTGTGTATTTGTATCCTTTGCTGAAAAGGACACGAAACTGTTGTATTCCTCGGGCGTTCAAATATGTTCCACGCTGTACAAACCTCATAGAATAATTTGAAGCTATTTGTTGTTGAGGATAAGAACCAAGGAAATGTATTGAAAGATGAAAAAGTGTTCACAAGAAATGTACCGTAATATACGATGAAATATTTGATTGATTAGTGACAATTAAAATCGGTAAAATCAAGCAGTAATTTATGATGAATTTGTAATTATTCGGATGTATGTATTTTGGTCTGTTTGGTATTTTGTGTATATTTTGGTTTGTATGTATTTTGTTATGTTTTTTTGGTTTGGTTTTTCTTTTATGATGAAGGGGGAAGTTTGGTGAACAAAGCTCGATGAAGGAAGGGCGGGGCCACCAGGGAGTTTTTATAAAACTCCAACCCGTCATTTTTTGACGGGTCGAGCAAGTGGGTGTTTTCAGTTTTATGAACTGTAAAAATTTTAGATAAAAATTATTTTTCTAGTGTAGCTTTATCCACATAATATTTTTGTTGTGTAGAAGCTAAAAGAAATTATAAAAATTTGCCTTTGAAGTACTATTCCTTTTTTTAGAGAAAAAGCTTAGACTAGGCTTTTTCAAAGAAAGTTATTTAAGTACGTTAGGTTTGGTTGTTAGGTTAGGTATAGTTAAGATTAGTTTAGTTTCTCATCTAGGTAACTTACCTCTCTTTAAATGTTGTTGTAATCAACCACAGTAGGATGACTCGTATCAAGTTCATCTTTGCAAAACTTGACGCTTGTATACTCTTTACACCAACAATAAATAATTTTAATTATCGCACAACAAAGCTTACGCCTAACTTGCCTAGGTGCGTAAAATAGCGTACGCTACGCTTTGATTAGTATTTTGAACGCAAATTATTAGTTTTTTCGTTTCTCCAAAAAATGAATGCTATTTTTGAAATTAGCAAATGAAACTACACTAGAAAAATTTATTTTTACTTAAAGAATTTTACAGTTCATAAAACTGAAAAGACCGGAAACTAATTCACTTAGTGATATTTGTTGTACCGAACTTATACCATACTGCAAATTTTAACGGTTTTTCTATACTGATTTCGATTAACTGCATGCAGTGCCTGTCTGACTCGGCAGCGAGTGTTGTCTTAAGCCTACGTAATGGGAAGCCGAAATACAAAATACTGTAGATTTATATGATTTTATTTAATTTAACTTTTGAAGCACGGTAATTAAAGGTGAGAGAGAGAGAGTTACAAGGAGTTACAAGGAAAAGAAGTACCTCAAAAGGCCTTGCGGCCCATACCGAGGAGGTACCAATGGCAACGGGTGCCAGGGAAAATTTTCTACACACTCAAATAGTGTGCAAGATTTGGTCTAACCTTTTCTTGAACTAATCCACCGAGGAACTATTCCTGTTATTAAAAGTTTATTTTTCTTTCAACTATCCTAGCAGTAGTAGAAAACTGGATAGAAAAGTAGAAGGCTCTCTCCCCACCCTCCGCTCCCTCCCTGCCAGAGGCAGGTACGGAAAAAGGTTGAAGAAAATACCTTGACCCTGGAAAAGTAGCCAAGGAAATTTTACAGGAAAGTGGAGAATATATAAATAGCTCTATATTTACCTTGCTCACAGAGACACCGTGCAAGCGAACTCCTGCAGAGTTTTCTTATGTTTTAATCTTAAACTATCAACGTGTTAAAATAATTCCCACATATACTAGTCCTAAATCGTTTCAAATCCAACTTCTAACCATTGTTGCGAGTTGGGTTATCATTTGAACTAAACATGCTTCTAAAATCGACATCTTTGAACCCGCGTCACATAAGCGTCGATTGTAGCCCATATGCCTAACGAAAGGGATTAACTTTGTGCATTTTTCGCCAGTTTCCAATCCACCTACCTCCCCACCAATACCCAGCGCGCGCACTTCGGCCATTAGCCGGCGGTGAGGTACCTTATCAAAGGCCTTCTAATCAATCTCCTACTCTTATCATACTCACTCAACATGACGTAGAAAAACTCGAGCATGATGGTGAGACACGACCTATGCCGTCTAAACCCATGTTGGAGTCCCCAAGTAGCTTGTAGGAATCCAAATGGTCAACAATCCTACTCGCTATTATCCCCTCTAAATATTTACCTACAACTGAAGTTAAATGGTGTTATTTATAGAGGTTCCAAGCCTCTCTTCCCACGCATGAGATAGCAGTAGCGTCCTAATCATAACAGTAGAGAAAAAGACAATACTAAAAGTTTTTTTGCAGTCAGAGGAGAACATCCCTAACCTAAGCTAAAAGGACAGAGTGGGATGGGAAGGGGTCCTAGTAACCCACGGGACAGGTTTGTACAACAGACTTCACCCGCCCTCCCGAAAGAGAGAGAACCTAAAGGAATTGGCAGCCAATTTCTCTAGAATCCCACGACTCGGGACCGGAGGGCTGTCACACCCCAAGTATAAAGTTTACAACACGCAGAAGGAACGTGCATAACCTTTATACCCCCTGCGGGAGGGAGAGAGAGAGAGAGTGAGAGAGAGAGAGAGAGTGAGAGTGAGAGTGAGAGAGTGAGAGTGAGAGGAGAGAGGAGAGTGAGAGAGAGAGAGAGAGAGAGAGAGTGAGTGAGAGAGAGAGAGAGAGAGGAGAGTTACAAGGAGTTACAAGGAAAAGAAGTACCTCAAAAGGCCTTGCGGCCCATACCGAGGAGGTACCAATGGCAACGGGTGCCAGGGAAAATTTTGTCTTTCAAACTATGCTAGCAGTAGTAGAAAACTGGATAGAAAAGTAGAAGGCTCTCTCCCCACCCTCCGCTCCCCCTGCCAGAGGCAGGTACGGAAAAAGGTTGAAGAAAATACCTTGACCCTGGAAAAGTAGCCAAGGAAATTTTACAGGAAAGTGGAGAATATATAAATAGCTCTATATTTAGCTTGCTCACAGAGACACCGAGCAAGCGAACTCCTGCAGAGTTTTCTGAGGTTTTAATCTTAAACTATGAGTGTGTTCTGTACTTTGTCTAGCCTATTTTTAAACAGATTTACACTTTGACTGGAAACATCCTCTGAGGGAAGTTGGTTCCAGATATCAACTATTTTACAGGAAAAGAAATTTCCGCAGACTGAGGTCCTAAATGTCTTTACACACTCAAATAGTGTGCAAGATTTCGTCTAACCTTTTCTTGAACTGATCCACAGAGGAACTGTTCACAACTTCCGAAGGTAACCTGTTCCATGTGTCACAGATCTTATACGTAACGTAATTCCCACACACACTAGTCCTAAACCGTTTCAAATCCAACTTCCAACCATTGTTGCGAGTTGGGTTATCATTTAAACTAAACATACTTCTAAAATCGACATCGTTGAACCCTCGTAAGAGCTTGAAAACCTCGATCAGTTGACCGCGCAGCCTCCGAGTTTCAAGCGAAAACAAGTTCAGGGCGCGTAACCGTCGATTGTAGCCCATATGCCTAACGGAAGGGATCAACTTTGTGGCCCTCGCCTGCACTCGCTCCAGCCTCTCAATATCTTTCCTGAGGGTGGGCGACCAGAACTGCACAGCATACTCCAGGTACGGCCGAACAAGGGAATTGTACAGTGAGAGCACAATCTCCTTGTTCCGAAACTGAAATTGCCTCCTGATATAACCCAATAGTTTCTGGGCTTTCTTTTCCATCTCTACACACTGTTTCGTAAACTTAAGGTCGCTGCTAATTAGCACACCCAAGTCCTTTTCTAAATCAGTCACCTCGATATTACTGCCCAACATCGAGTAGTCCGACTTGGGATTGGCGTAGCCAATGTGCATCACTTTGCATTTACCCAAGTTAAACGGCATTTGCCATTTTTCGGACCACTCTCCTATCCTACCTAGGTCCGCACGCAGTTCCTCGATCGCTTCGGGCGTCCCAACATTGGCCCCAAGCTTGGTGTCATCAGCGAATTTGGCGATCCGACTGACGATGCCACCGTCGATATCATTTATGTAAATGGTAAACAACAGTGGCCCCAAAACGGAACCCTGAGGAACCCCACTAGTGACCGAGGCCCAACCCGAACTAGCCCCTTTAATTACCACCCTCTGCCGCCTATTCCTTAGCCAGTTTTCAATCCACCTACCTATTTCCCCACCGATACCCAGCGCGCGCACTTTCGCCATTAGCCGGCGGTGAGGTACCTTATCAAAGGCTTTCTGAAAGTCGAGATAAAGTATATCAATCGCCCTACTCTTATCGTACTCACTCAACATGACGTGGAAAAACTCGAGCAAGTTGGTGAGACACGACCTATGCCGTCTAAACCCATGTTGGGAGTCCCCAAGCAGCTTGTAGGAATCCAAATGGTCAACGATTCTATCAGCTATTATCCTTTCTAATAATTTACCTACAACTGAAGTGAGACTAATAGGACGATAGTTCCCTGGACTTTCGTGATCCCCTTTCTTAAAGATAGGGTCACGTTGGCCTCTCTCCAGTCACCAGGCACCTGGCCCATCTCCAACGATTTGTTGAAGACTGTAGCCAGGTGGGGAGCCACCTGGTCGCGCACTTCTCGCAAAACACTGGGGAGAAACTGGTCTGGCCCAGGAGCCTTAAACGCGCTCAGTTTGTCTATTCTATGAGCAACGACTGTCGCGGTACATCTAACACTATCCAGGTCAGCACCTTCGTGCCTCACAGCTGGCTCGGGGATGACGCGGGTATCCTCCCTGGTGAACACTCCCGCAAAGTACTCATTAAGCACCTTAGCGATGTCCGCGTCGGAGGTCCGCAGAACGCCGCTTCCGTCCTTTAAAGGACCTATCATGCTTCTAATAGGCTTTCTACTATTAACATAACTGAAGAACTCCTTAGGGTTCCTCTTGCAGAGGCTTGCCACCCGTAGTTCTTCGTTACGTTTCGCTAGCCTAACCTTCGCCTTCACTTCCCTACACAGGCGGACATACGCTTCAGTGTTCTCGTGGGAACGATTGGCCTTCGCCCTCCTATACACTACTTTCCTATTTCGGATAGCCGAAGCGATGCCACGATTGAACCACTTAGGCTGCGTTGAAGCAGGGGTGACCAGTTTTGAGGGTATGGCAGCAGACTGCAGCACCATAAACTCATCCCGGAATGCACTCCACACTCCCTCAACATCGCCGCCAACCTCTAACCCCATCTCTGCTACGCTATCCCTGAGGCTAACAAAGTTCGCCCGCCGGAGATCGAGCTTACTGCCTCTCGAGTTACTACGCTTCACCCGAGGGACGCACACACGGAACCTAATAATACCGTGATCACTCCCGCCCAACGATTCGTCAACGGTGAGGCCAGTGACGAGGTTGTCTTCGGTCGTGAATACTAAGTCTAGAACGCTTTCGCCTCGTGTAGGCTCGTTGACCCACTGAGTGAGGAAGTTCTCATCAGCAAAGTCAACTAGCCTCCTCCCTTCAGCATCGGCAGTCCTGTTTTCCCACTTTATGCCGCGACAGTTGAAGTCTCCTAAAACTACACACACCCTATCCCCTAGCAGAGAGAGAGAGAGAGAGAGAGAGAGAGAGAGAGAGAGTTACAAGGAGTTACAAGGAAAAGAAGTACCTCAAAAGGCCTTGCGGCCCATACCGAGGAGGTACCAATGGCAACGGGTGCAAGGGAAAATTTTGTAAAAGTTTATTTTTCTTTCAACTATCCTAGCAGTAGTAGAAAACTGGATAGAAAAGTAGAAGGCTCTCTCCCCACCCTCCGCTCCCTCCCTGCCAGAGGCAGGTACGGAAAAAGGTTGAAGAAAATACCTTGACCCTGGAAAAGTAGCCAAGGAAATTTTACAGGAAAGTGGAGAAATATAAATAGCTCTATATTTAGCTTGCTCACAGAGACACCGAGCAAGCGAACTCCTGCAGAGTTTTCTGAGGTTTAATCTTAAACTATGAGTGTGTTCTGTACTTTGTCTAGCCTATTTTTAAACAGATTTACACTTTGACTGGAAACATCCTCTGAGGGAAGTTGGTTCCAGATATCAACTATTTTACAGGAAAAGAAATTTCCGCAGACTGAGGTCCTAAATGTCTTTACACACTCAAATAGTGTGCAAGATTTCGTCTAACCTTTTCTTGAACTGATCCACAGAGGAACTGTTCACAACTTCCGAAGGTAACCTGTTCTATGTGTCACAGATCTTATACGTAACGTAATTCCCACACACACTAGTCCTAAACCGTTTCAAATCCAACTTCCAACCATTGTTGCGAGTTGGGTTATCATTTAAACTAAACATACTTCTAAAATCGACATCGTTGAACCCTCGTAAGAGCTTGAAAACCTCGATCAGTTGACCGCGCAGCCTCCGAGTTTCAAGCGAAAACAAGTTCAGGGCGCGTAACCGTCGATTGTAGCCCATATGCCTAAAGGAAGGGATTAACTTTGTGGCCCTCGCCTGCACTCGCTCCAGCCTCTCAATATCTTTCCTGAGGGTGGGCGACCAGAAACTGCACAGCATACTCCAGGTACGGCCGAACAAGGGAATTGTACAGTGAGGAGCACAATCTCCTTGTTCCGAAACTGAAATTGCCTCCTGATATAACCCAATAGTTTCTGGGCTTTCTTTTCCATCTCTACACACTGTTTCGTAAACTTAAGGTCGCTGCTAATTAGCACACCCAAGTCCTTTTCTAAATCAGTCACCTCGATATTACTGCCCAACATCGAGTAGTCCGACTTGGGATTGGCGTAGCCAATGTGCATCACTTTGCATTTACCCAAGTTAAATGGCATTTGCCATTTTTCGGACCACTCTCCTATCCTACCTAGGTAGGAGAGAGAGAGAGAGAAGAGAGAGAGAGAGAGAGAGAGAGAGAGAGAGAGAGAGAGAGAGGGGGAGATATTGATTGATTGATTGATTGATTGATTGATTGATTGATTGATTGATTGATTTCGGTCCACTCTGGGAGGTTCATGTTATTGAACAAGTTTATTTTTCTTTCAACTATCCTAACAGTAGTAGAAAACTGGATAGAAAAGTAGAAGGCGGCTCTCTCCCCACCCTCCGCTCCCTCCCTGCCAGAGGCAGGTACGGAAAAAGGTTGAAGAAAATACCTTGACCCTGGAAAAGTAGCCAAGGAAATTTTACAGGAAAGTGGAGAATATATAAATAGCTCTATATTTTAACTATTTTATAGGAAAAGAAATTTCCGCAGACACAGGTCCTAAATGTCTTTAGTTCCAGTTTAAACCCATTATTTCTTGTCGGATTGGCATTAAGTGAGAATAAGTTTCTGTAATCTACCCTGTCTATTCCTTTGAGCATCTTGAAGACTTGAATAAGCTGACCCCGCAACCTCCTCGTCTCTAAGCCAAACAGATTTAGGCGCTCCAATCTCCGTTGGTAGCTTTGCATTCTCATTGAAGGGGTCAATTTTGTAGCCCTTGCTTGTACTCTTTCTAACCTTTCTATGTCCTTCCTGAGGGATGGACACCAAAACTGCGCACAGTATTCCAGTTGAGGTCTAACTAGAGAATTATAAAGACACATTACAGTCTCCTTGTTCCAAAACTGGAACTGTCTTTTAATATAACCTAATAATTTTAAGGCCCTCTTTTCGACTTCTGCACAGTGCTTCGACGGTTTCAGATCGTTGCTGATATAGACTCCTAAGTCTTTCTCTAGATCGGTCTCAGTCAAGTTCCTTCCCAAGAGAGAGTAATCGGTCTTCGGGTAATCGGTCTTCGGGTAATCGGTCTTCGGGTTTTTATAACCTATGTGCATTACCTTACATTTGTCCAAGTTGAATGGCATCTGCCAAGTAGCAGACCATTCGCCCAACCTGTCAAGATCGTTCTGAAGCGTTCTTACGCCCTCCTCAGCACGAGAGAGAGAGAGAGAGAGAGTGTGTTACAAGGAAAAGAAGTACCTCAAAAGGCCTTGCGGCCCATACCGAGGAGGTACCAATGGCAACGTGTGCCAGGGAAAATTTTATACACACTCAAATAGTGTGCAAGATTTGGTCTAACCTTTTCTTGAACTGATCCACAGAGGAACTGTTCACAACTTCCGAAGGTAACCTGTTCCATGTGTCACAGATCTTATACGTAAAGTAATTCCCACACACACTAGTCCTAAACCGTTTCAAATCCAACTTCCAACCATTGTTGCGAGATGGGTTATCATTTAAACTAAACATACTTCTAAAATCGACATCGTTGAACCCGCGTAAGAGCTTGAAAACCTCGATCAGTTGACCGCGCAGCCTCCGAGTTTCAAGCGAAAACAAGTTCAGGGCGCGTAACCGTCGATTGTAGCCCATATGCCTAACGGAAGGGATTAACTTTGTGGCCCTCGCCTGCACTCGCTCCAGCCTCTCAATATCTTTCCTGAGGGTGGGCGACCAGAACTGCACAGCATACTCCAGGTACGGCCGAACAAGGGAATTGTACAGTGAGAGCACAATCTCCTTGTTCTGAAACTGAAATTGCCTCTTGATATAACCCAATAGTTTCTGGGCTCTCTTTTCCACCTCTACACACTGTTTCGTAAACTTAAGGTCGCTGCTAATTAGCACACCAAAGCCCTTTTCTAAATCAGTCACCTCGATATTACTACCCAACATCGAGTAGTCCGACTTGAGATTGGCGTAGCCAATGTGCATCACTTTGCATTTACCCAAGTTAAACGGCATTTGCCATTTTTCGGACCACACTCCTAACCTACCTAGGTCCGCACGCAGTTCCTCCATCGCTTCGGGCGTCCCAACATTGGCCCCAAGCTTGGTGTCATCAGCGAATTTGGCGATCCGACTGACGATGCCCTCGTCGATATCATTTATGTAAATGATAAACAACAGTGGCCCCAAAACGGAACCCTGAGGAACCCCACTAGTGACCGAGGACCACCCGAACTAGCCCCTTTAATTACCACCCTCTGCCGCCTATTCCTCAGCCAGTTTTCAATCCACCTACCCATCTCCCCACCGATACCCAGCGCGCGCACTTTCGCCATTAGCCGGCGGTGAGGTACCTTATCAAAGCTTTCTGAAAGTCGAGATAAAGTTTATCAATCGCCCTACTCTCATCGTACTCACTCAGCATGACGTGGAAAAACTCGAGCAAGTTGGTGAGACACGACCTACGCCGTCTAAACCCATGTTGGTAGTCCCCAAGCAGCTTGCAGGAGTCCAAATGGTCAACGATCCTATCAGCTATTATCCCTTCTAATATTTACCTACAACTGAAGTGAGACTAATGGACGATAGTTCCCTGGACTTTCATGATCCCCTTTCTTAAAATAGGGGTCACGTTGGTTTCCCCCCAGTCACCAGGCACCTGGCCCATCTCCAACGATTTGTTGAAGACTGTAGAAAGGGAGGGAGCCACCTGGTCGCGCATTTCTCGCAACACTCTGGGGAGAAAACTGGTCTGGCCCAGGAGCCTTAAACGCGCTCAGTTTGTCTATTCTATCGCAACGACTGTCGCGGTACATCTAACACTATCCAGGCCAGCACCTTCGTGCCTCACGCCTGGCTCGGGGATGACGCGGGTATTCTCCCTGGTGAACACTCCCGCAAAGTACTCATTAAGCACATTAGCGATGTCCGCGTCGGAGGTCCGCAGAACGCCGCTTCTACTATTAACATAACTGAAGAATTCCTTAGGGTTCCCCTTGCAGAGGCTTGCCACCCGTAGTTCTTCGTTACGTTTCGCTAGCCTAACCTTCGCCTTCACTTCCCTACACAGGCGGACATACGCTCCAGTGTTCTCGTGGGAACGATTGGCCTTCGCCCTCCTATACGCTACTTTCCTATTTCGGATAGCCGAAGCGATGTCACGATTGAACCACTTAGGCTGCGTTGAAGCAGGGGTGACCGGTTTTGAGGGTATGGCAGCAGACTGCAGCACCATAAACTCGTCCCGGAATGCACTCCACACTCCCTCAACATCCGCCGCCAACCTCTAACCCCATCTCTCCTACGCTATCCTGAGGCTAACAAGTTCGCCTGCCGGAGATCGAGCTTACTGCCTCTCGAGTTACTACGCTTCACCCGAGGACGCACACACGGAACCTAATAAGACCGTGATCACTCCTGCCCAATGATTGTCAACGGTGAGGCCAGTGACGAGGTTGTCTCGGTCGTGAATACTAAGTCTAGAATGCTTTCGCCTCGTGTAGGCTCTGATCCACTGAGTGAGGAAGTTCTCAGCAAAGTCAACTCGCCTCCTCCCTTCAGCATCGGCAGTCCTGTTTTCCCAAAGAAAAAGGGGTAACTATTGTATTTTTGCCAAAATCAAAACTTAAACCTCAACTGGTAAAATTGAACGTCCACTTTGCAAGGCACATAACATGTCCGTTTCATGATGGGGGACCATTCTGAGTTTAATTCCATCATGAAACGGACATGTTATGTGCCTTGAAAAGTGGACGCTCAATTTTGCCAGTTGCGGTTTAAGTTTTGATTTTGGCTAAAAATACAATAGTTACCCTTTTTTCTTTGCGCGAGTGACCCGTTGCCCACGTCGGGCTAACATCACGAAAAAGAAAAAACTATAGTGTTTGTCATTTATCATTACTTATTCGGACTATAGTGGATTTAATTTTCCCAGAAGAGTTCCTTTTTCCATGCACGGTCTGTGTATCATACACAGAATGTTTCATAACATGTGGGACGCACTTTCAGGATGGGTTCAAGACCTGAAAACAATTAAAAAAGTTTATGGAAACATATGCCTGAAATTGCTTTGTTTCCGAGTTCCAGCACGTTTTGTGTTCCAGCAATTCTTTCCACAAACTGTTTACAGACACTGCTTGCCGACAATGTTTGTGAGTGTGTACGAGACTTATTTCATATATGTCCTTGTCGACTGTAATGTTTCGTACACTCTGACATGTTTCAATATCGTTGAGTGTAGAGCCATCAGTCAGTCAGAGGTGCATCGCGGTGTTTCACTGTTCGTATTCGTAACTTCTTACCGTGAATAAGTGCAAAGTTTTTGTGTTATTCAGTGATAGTGTGTATTTGAAGTGAGAGTGGAGGCCTATTCAAACAGAGGAAATGGCAGACGTGTATCTCATGTATGGACTTGCCGAGTGTAATGCGGCCGCAGCAAGACGTCTGTATGCGGAAAGGCTTCCGAATCGCCGTCTGCCAGATAAGACGTCGTTTCAGAGAATAGATCAGCGTCTTGGTGATACAGGTTCATTCAACAAGCGAGTTTCAGATGGTGGTAGACCATCAGCGCGAGAACTGTGAGTTGGAGGAGCGGGTCCTGAATCGCGTGGAGGAGCATCCTGGTGTCAGCACCCGAAGGATAGCAGCAGCAGCAGGTGTAAGATACACAACTGTGTGGAGAATTTTACGGGAACAACAGCTTTAACCCCTATCACATCAGAGAGTACAAGGGCTTTCTGAAGCTGATTTTCCTCCACGAGAGGCTTTTTGTACTTTGTTCCTTCAACAGTGTGCTCGCGATCCTCTTTTTCTATCCTCCGTGTTGTTTTCTGATGAGGCTGCGTTCACAGAAATGCGTGATCAATTTTCACAATACTCATCACTGGGCCGTAGAGATTCCACATGCATCATCCAGTCAAGGCACCAACAACAATTAGTGTCACTGTATGGGCAGGACTTATTGCTGACAACTTAATTGGTCTTTTTGTTTCGCCTGGAAGATTAACACGAGAATCCTATTCCATTTTTAAGGAATGATTTAAGCGATTACTAGATAAAGTTCCTTGGTGTCCGACGTCGTATTGGTTTATACATGACGGCGCTCCGCCTCATTTTAGTAGAGTAGCCAGAGGACTATTTGAATGACCATTTCCCTGATAAATGGATAGTCCGTGGAAGACCCATTTACGGGACACCCATTGACAACATTGAAATGCTTCGCCACGTGCAGAACGAGGATGCCAAAAAATCCGAGCAATATCTGGAATGTTTGAACGCGTCAGGCAGTCTCCTGTATGACGAGCGTGTTCAGGCGTGTATTCAGGGCAAGGCGGTCATTTTGAGCACTTCCTTTAAAGGTAAGGCGGATACTTGCTGGAACACAAACGGGCTGTAACTCGAAAACAAAGCGATTTCAGGCATACGTTTATATAATCTTTTCTCATTGTTTTTAGGTCCTGAATCCATCCTCAAAGTGTGTCCTACATGTTATGAAATACCGTGTGTGTGTGTGTGTGTATGTGTGTATATATATATATATATATTATTATAATAATAATAATAATAATAATAATAAAAATCTTTCTTCAAATTGAATTTGAACATGTTTCCCCAAAATTGAAGTTCCATTGGTGACAAATGTCTTTATGACATTTGTCACCTCATTTTGCAGAGGTTTTCTTTTTTTTTTATCTTTTCCTTTGTAGTTTTATGACTCATAAGGAATGTTATTTTCCTTGTGTGAAGTGAATTTGAGAAATTTGAAATTGTAATATTTCTTGGTATATGAATTGTATGATTTTGATTTAGCACTAGAAAACATTTGTGGGTGTGTACGTGTCTTGCCTTCGTCATTATGAGGGTACACCACAGCCCGTCGCGACCCGAATGTGCGTATCCTGACATTTGTGGTTTCGCGTGTGAATTATCTTTAAGGAGATATAATTCAGGTGGTGAGGTTACTTACGATTGCGTTAGTTATTTGGTTTTAAAATTAGCCGTTGTGTCGCGATAACAGGAGTGATTATGCGAAAAAATTAAAAATGTTGCTGTTCTGTAGGAAAACCAAACGTACGCACGTGTGTTTTAGTTTCATTTTCATTGTATTCAAAGGATTAAAAGAGCAAAAATGAACAAAAATCTAATTTGCCCTTTTTTTAATTTTATTTCGTGTAACATAAGTGGGTGAACCATTTTTAATTTAGACGAGTGTCATTCTGAAAATGAATTAAAATTGCACTCATTTTTCAACTAAAGAAATGAAATACTGTCCGGAAAAAACAGTGTGCGCGCGTGTATATATATACACGTGGTGATTTTTTTAAACATCTGACACTTTAAAAGGTTTGTACATTTTTTTATTAACTAAAATAAAACATTAAATATATACTCTGTAAATATCGTACAATGTAAAAAAAAAAACTTTTTGCATACGGGTTGCGTAGCCTAAGCCAAACTTTACACTGGTAATGAGGTGCTTCATTTCTTACACGACACTTTAGACGGAAAGAGTCCTGTCCTACAGATATCTGCGGTTTATGATAAAGGAATATCATGGCAACCAATATCATCAGATCTAAATCTTTGACTTTTATCTGCGAAGTTATTTAAAATAGAGTGATTAAACCGACAGAATTCACACGCAATAGAAGAACTGAAGCCTCAGTTGAACAAGAAAGTTCTCGGATTTCAAGAGATACTCTGGCCAAAGTTACTACAAAATTTTGTTGTTCGTGGGCATAGTTAATGAGCTGAGAGGACATCACAACAGCATGTTTAGCACTAGGGGACCAATTTCCTGTGCGTAGACTACTGTAGAGAAGGTACAGTAAGAATTTCATGCTTTTATTTTAATAAAAAAATACAAAACTTGGTGTCAGATGTTTAAACAATAGATATATATATTTTATAGATATATGTATAGTATATTATATAATATATATATATATATATATGTATATATAATATATGTATATATATATATTATATATGTATATATATATATAATATATGTATATATATATGTATATATATATATATAATATGTATATATATATAGATATATGTATATATATATATATATATATATATATATATATATATATATATATGTATATATATGTATATTAATATGTATATGTATATATATATATATATGTATATATATATATATATATATGTATGTATATATATATATATGTATAGATATATATATATATATGTATATATATATATAATGTATGTATATATATATATATATGTATATATATATATATTATATATATATATATGTATAATTATATATATATAGGTATATATATATATATATATATGTATGTATATATATATATATATATATATATATGTATGTATATATATTATATAATATATATATATATATATATATATATATATATATATGTATATATATATATGTATATATATATATATGTATATATATCTATATATAATGTATGTATGTATATGTATATATATATATATGTGTATATATAATAATAATAATGTTTCAGACAAGAAAGACACTAGGATCCACTCATGGCTGGTCTACCTAACTGTGCATTGTGTATGTCCGTGGTGCGGAGGGGACCTACAATTTTACGTGGGTCCGAAACACAAGAACATAAGAAATTTATGAAAAACTGCCTGTACATTGGCAACAACTAATTTTTACAAAACCAAATAATTATCAATTTAAAACTAATTAATTATCGATTTAAAACTAAAGATAGAATCTCTGGATCCAGAGGATCAAGTCATAATAGACTACTATCCACAAATATGTTACACTCTTTAGCTATTTATAACCGACATGCAAATATATCAGATCCAAAGGATCCAGTCAATTCAATATATATATATATGTGTATATATGTGTATATATATGTATATAAAATAAATATGTATGTATATGTATGTATGTATGTATGATGTATGTATATATATATATGTATGTATATGTATGTATGTATGTATGTATATGTATATATATAATATATATGTGTATATATATATATATATATATATATATATATATATATATATATATATATATATATATATATATATATATATATATATATTAAAAGTTCGTTCTCATAGGGAAATAAGATATAACGGAATTGATCGTGATGAGTTTGTATCGCCGCAATTATCGTTACTGAGCAACGAATATCCACATTGGGTTGAAGATGAACATTGGCAGGTTGATCCAGGATTATGGTGTGGACAGGAATTCATAGAAAAACCATCATAGAACCATACTTTTTTCATGAAACCATGAACGGGGCTTCTTTCTTTCGCAAAATTCCTTCTAGAATATTGTTCAAGTACATTGACGAAATGTCTGGATGCTGGACGAAAGTTCTGATTTCAGCAAGATGGTGCACCTCCGCATTTCACTCGTTCAGTGAGACAATGGTTAGATGAGAATCTTCGTGGCAGATGGATAGGACGCCGAGGTTGTGTGGAATGGCTGCCCCGAAGCCCTGATTTGACGCCACTTGACTTCAGTGTAACAGAATTAGTGCGAAAACGCTTTAAAACGTAACCGACATCTTACAAAGACCAGTAGAAGTGTGTCAATGGCTACATGGAATGCAATTCGAGCATATACTGAATTAATTGGTAAGTTGATTGTATTGTTTGTAATGTATAGTTATAACAGAATTGAACGAGAAAATAGTTTTATCTTGTTTCGCTATGAGAACGGAATTTTGTTACACCCTGTGTGTATATATGTATATATAAAGGAAACAAATTTACCTTAAAAGCATTTCACACACGCGCGCGCGCGCGCGAGAACAATGTTGTTAATAACAATAACAGATTCTTTGACTGACATTTCCATCAAATTAGTGGCCTACCTTCTCTTTGGGCACCACTCATTAAATTGAAAAGCGAAGGTCGAGAGGTTTTGAAGGGAATATGTCCATCTGAATTGAGAAAGCATTGTAAACTACTTCCATACAGACAGAGACTTTCTAAATATACACTGCATCCTGTCAACTTTCGGATTTTGAAAGCACAGTGTGATCGGATATTCCTTTATTTTTCTAGTAACGAACCAAAAAAAAAATATTAATATCCTGTACTTGGAACGGCATTATTACCGTTGAGGAGCGGTTCCTAAAAGGTATAGAAGTTGAGAGTACGGAGAATTGGGTTGGGGGGGCTAAAATGAGGAAGAAATGAGATAAATAAATTTATTTATATATATATATATTTATTTTTTTTCCTTGGGGTCCAGGTGGCTTCTCTTGTGTGTTGAGTAACAAGCTTGGAATCTTTGTTTGTGGGTTCAATATCTTGTCTCGAGAGAATAACTTCTGTGTTCAGTTCCTATTTGGAAGTTCATGAACAAACTTTAGATGTTTATACCTTATTTAAGTCTAACATATATATATATATATATATATATATATATATATATATATATATATATATATATATACATATATACAGGGTGTTTGAAAACTTTCTGTACAAATTGTAATGGGGGATAGGCAACACCAAGACAAACCTTTTTCGTCTATAAGTGTATGTCCGCTGACGTCACCATTCGGCGCGAGAGGGCGCCGCTGCAATTGGCTAAACGGTGAAGTGGGCTAGACTCGCGCTTGCCGTGGGCATTCTTAAATCGGACGTAGTACGCGTAACATGGAGCGCTTCACGACTGCTGAGATGGCTGACATGCATATGGTGTATGGGGCTGTCAATGGAAACGGAAGAGCTGCTGTGAGGTTGTACAGACAGCGCTTCCCAAACAGACGTGTGCCAAACCACCAAACGTTTGCGCATTTGCATCGGCGACTGCGAGAAACTGGAACATTCCATGCAAACATGCATGACACTGGTCGGGAGAGAAACGTGCGCACTCCTGACATGGAAGAAGAAATCCTACGGCGATTTGAGGACAATCCAAGCGCAAGCACGCGAGGTGTTGCACGTATCCTCGGTATGAACCACGACCTGGTCTGGAGTGTGTTGCACGAGCAGCAACTTGCCATGGACGATACCCGCCCAAACATTGACGGCGAACCGTTCTTGATGAGCATGCACCCGTGTAGCATGTGGATTTGCGTGCGCCCACACGTGAGAATTGTGCATGTTAAACACACCCTCACGTGTGAAACAGGCCTCATCTGAGAACAGCACATAAGCCGGAAAATTAGGCTGCACCGCTGTCTGCTGCAGAAACCAGCGTGCGAATTCCACACGAAGAGGGTAATCCCGAGGTTGTAATGCCTGGACACTCTGACGATGAAACGGATGTAACTGCTGCTCGTGCAACACTCTCCAGACCAGGTCGTGGTTCACACCGAGGATACGTGCAACACCTCGCGTGCTTGCGCTTGGATTGTCCTCAAATCGCCGTAGGATTTCTTCTTCCATGTCAGGAGTGCGCACGTTTCTCTCCCGACCAGTGTCATGCATGTTTGCATGGAATGTTCCAGTTTCTCGCAGTCGCCGATGCAAATGCGCAAACGTTTGGTGGTTTGGCACACGTCTGTTTGGGAAGCGCTGTCGGTACAACCTCACAGCAGCTCTTCCGTTTCCATTGGCAGCCCCATACACCATATGCATGTCAGCCATCTCAGCAGTCGTGAAGGGCTCCATGTTACGCGTACTACGTCCGATTTAAGAATGCCCGCGGCAAGCGCGAGTCTAGCCCACTTCACCTTTTAGCCAATTGCAGCGGCGCCCTCTCGCGCTGAATGGTGACGTCAGCGGACATACACTTATAGACGAAAAGGGTTTGTCTTGGTGTTGCCTATCCCCCATTACAATTTGTAGAGAAAGTTTTCAAACACCCTGTATATATATATATATATATATATATATATATATATATATATAATCAACTGCAGGGAATGGTGAGAAGATTGGAGAGAGTATGTGCAAAGTATAAACTTGTCATCAATGCAAATAAAACAAAGGTAATGAAGATAGGCAGGAGAAGGGAAGATATTCGTATAGAGCTGGCCACAGGAGAGATTGAGCGGGTGACTTGCTTTAAATATCTGGGTGTATATTATACCGAGAATGCCGGCTCGTATAATATGATAAGAAATAGAATCGGACTGGGACATGTCGCATTCAGGAAACTGACAAAAAGTATGGAGGGACCAATCCATCTCGCGCAAATTGAAGCTTCCACTCATGAATAGCGTAGTAATACCTACTGTATTGTATGGAGCGGAGCGGAGTGTTGGGTGATGAAACGGAGAGAAGAGCGTAAATTGCTGGCATTTGAAGTGTACTGCCTTAGGAGGATACTAAATTTTAAGGTGGGAACAGAGGATAAGTAATGAAAGAGTGCGGGAGATGGCCGAGCTGGATCAGAACATCGTGGAGAGAGTGAATGACATACAGAGGAGATGGTATGGTCATGTCGAAAGAATGGATGCTGGAAGATGGCCGAGGACCGTACTATACGGACGAATGCACGGTAACAGACCAAAGGGAAGACCTAGAACAACATGGTGGCGAAGCTTGAGGAACTCGAATGCACGACTCCCAGTGAGAGAGATGACGAATTTGGCAAGAGATCGGGCTGCGTGCCGGAGATACCGGCGCACCGTTATGAAGGACCCCACCTGACAATGGTCAGAAGGGACTTAAGTCAAGTAAGTCATATATATATATATATATATATATATATATAATATATATATGATACACACGGAGCGTGCATGGAACAAGGAACTCTTCTAGGAAAATTAAATCCACTATAGTCCGAATAAGTAATGGTAAATGACAAATACTATAGTTTTTTCTTTCTTGATGCTAACCCGACGTGGGCAAAGGGTCACTCGCAAAGAGGCCCCAAAAATATAGCTTCCCTCACCAGCTATCTGCAAAGCAGATAGGATCCAGCTTTGGGACAGGATCTAGGGTTTAAAGCACCCTAGCCCAGCTACATTTAGAACCTCAATATAAGCAAAAGACTCGCTGCCTTCACCTCAGATTGAATACATCAAAGAAAAAGGGGTAACTATTATATTTTTAGCCAAAAACAAAAACTTAAACCTCAACTGGCAGAATTGAGCGTCCACTTTTCAAGGTACATAACATGTCCGTTTCATGATAGTATTTGTCATTTACCACTACTTATTCGGACTATAGTGGATTTAATTTTCCTAGAAGAGTTCCTTGTTCCATGCACGGTCTGTGTGTATCATATAAAACCTCAGGGAACCGTTCTGAGTTCATTATATATATATATATATATATTGTGTGTATATATATATATATAAATAATTGTTTGGTGTTTTTTTTAAAGAAAAAAAGAATTAGGGGTGGGGATTTTTTCCCATATTCAATAGGAAACTTGTTTTCACAGAAAATAATTATAGTTTGAATAAATTACCGTTTATATGTTGTATAAATTTGGCGTTGCAAATGATGGGAAGCTTCCTGGGAATTGTCGGGTGTCAAAACTCCGAAGAAATATATTCAACCTAAGCGAAGCTACGTAGCTGGAGGAGAACTTTAGTTATAATGATAAGCTTTATTGGCAGGATGTAAATCCTATAAAATAGTACAATATTGTTGAAGGTAATAAACGATAAGATAAATTAAACAAATAAACCAAACAAATAAATAGTATTTAACAAAATTTCTTAAAAAAAAAAAAAAAAAAAAAAAAAAATGTACTGTACACTGTTGGGGGAATTCTTAAATTGGTGTGTGCTGACCAGCTGAAGGTGCCTCTGGATCAGTGCTCCCCTATCTAAGTAATTGCAGCGGGAAAGATAGTAATGCATCTTGTTAATTTTTAAAGGCAAGTCTCTCATTATGATGGCCTTGCCATCCATCAAAGAAATGATGAAATGATGCTTCTTTATAAATAAATAAATGAAAAAAAATCGTTAAGAAAACGCATGGCGTAGATTAGGTTAAGTAGTTTAGTGTTTCATGTTGTCCTTTATTTTCCGCTGTCCTCTAAATGTGTATTTGGGTACACGAGATAATTGTACGCATGGTGTGAATGAACTCTGAAGCCATTCTTGTTATTATGCTTTTTCTTACTTTCCAATAAAATTTTCTTTCACAACAATTTCAGTCAGTAGTGACTGGTGGAGGAGGGAGAGCCTCGTCTGTTCTATATTTCCTACTACCGCTATTCTTGTGTGAAAGCTTTATGTGTCTGAAAGTGAAGCATCAGTTATTTGTATGCTTTATTTTCATATGATTTTTTTCCTTTTTTCTCCCAACTTCTTTGTTGGACTAGCCTAGAGTGGACACTAGGGTCTCTCTCTCTCTCTCTCTCTCTCTCTCTTCTCTCTCTCTCTCTCTCTCTCTCTCTCTCTCTCTCTCTCTCTCTCTCTCCATGCAAATATAATTCGTTTAATTCACTGACATAGAATTAATTTTAATAAAATTTTCAGGTAGAAATGGAAAAAAAACCTCTCCTTCCTTGAAGGTATTTTTGGAATTTCTTAGTTCGCATTTCCAATAAAATTTTTCTTTGAATTGCATTTCATGTGGATATAAAGAATAAATTTTTTAATGACTAAAATTCCTATACTCGTATATATAACTTTGGTTTAGCTTTCTCCCGAATTGTTCATTCTGACGAAGGTCAAGCTTTTCACTCCACCTTAGACCTACAGTTTAACGTGGAATCCGAACCACGCCCCACCAGCAGCCCAACGTCTTAACCACAAGGTTACCCATGGTACCCATTTATCTACCAACCAATTTCTATATTGTGTATGAGGATGAACAGTTGAGTTTTTGCTGCGCGCCGCCTGCCGTCACCGTGTCTCGATCCCGGGGCCAATGGATTCGTAGTCAGCGACGCTAACTACCACACCGAGGCGGATTGATATACAGTATATAAAACTATATATATTAGGGTGGTCCAAGATAGTATAGTAAAACTTCAAACTTTAAAATGTCAATCTCCTCAAGGCTACTCTTTTACTATGCAATAGTAACACTCGCACAAAATTTTGAGCAAATTGGAGCAGATTTAAAAGTCGCTACAAATTGAACATTTTTCATACTAGAATTATATTGGTTTGGGTAATTCCTTGTGTATGCGTGTAAGTATGTATGCATATGTGCGAGTATTGTGTGTGTAATCTAGGTTACGAGAGATAGCTGCAAAGGATGCACAACATACAAAATTATACATGTACAAAACTCACGTATTAACCCTTTAACGACGGATGGTACCTTAAGGTCCACCAGAAATAATAATATAAATTGTACTACAATGCTTTTTCTATAAATGTTTCTACATGTTTATATATACAGCGTGTCCCAAAGAAATGTATACCCACTTTGTTCGATAATACCAGCTATGAGGATAATAAATATATTACTTTTTATGTTTTTTAATAAAGAATTTTCTCCTGAATCTAAATATGTAATTATTTTTATTAAAAATTGAAGAACAAAAAAGTTACAGATGTTTAAATTATAATTATTATTTTCGAGACTTCATGTGCGATATTTTCTAATATTTTAACCGACTGTTTTGAGATACTTATGTTTAGTGTTGATATTGAAGCATAAATGTTGTAATTATTAGTTAATTCAAAAAATTTACAAATTCCATGGTTAAATGACACTTTATCTAAGATGTTCGACGTTTCCAGAACGTTGTTTTTGTAAGTTTTGCACAGTGCCGTCGGCTTCAAACTTATCTCGTATACGTGCAAAAATATTAGAAAATATCGCACATGAAGTCTCGAAAATAATAATTATAATTTAAACATCTGTAACGTTTTTGTTTTTCAATTTTTAATAAACATAATTACATATTTAGATTCAGGAGAAAATTCTTTATTAAAAAATCATATAAAAAGTAATATATTTATTATCCTCATAGCTGGTATTATCGAACAAAGTGGGTATACATTTCTTTGGGACACGCTGTAGATATCATTTAGTTGTCGGGAAAGGAACCCAAAATGTGTATCATTTCAGTGACTAGTTACTAAAATATTTGGTTTTGAATAACAATAAAACCTATACGTTCTGGTAACAAGAGTGGCCGCATATGCTGCGGACTCGTCCTTAAAGGGTTAATTCGTCTTGGGTTGAGTGACCTTGAATCAAGCACTGACTTGATTCACCCCGAGTTTGCAGATTTTGACAAGCAAAGGCTGCAAATGTGGAGCTTAATGCAGTGTGTAGTAGGCAGCTGTATGATATGGATGAAACATTGATTTCGTGATAAAGCAGAAATAAACTTCATATATTTTTGGTAAGTAAAAATCTCATTAAATATATAATATGTATATATATAAATGTTGTCTAGTCATATTATGAATTATTTTAGAATATTTAGAAGCTACAAAGCTGCTACATGCATATATACTGAAATGTATATAAACTATAAATTAGTGTGTATATTAAATATTCTTTGCATATAATTACATATATATAAAATATACTGTATGTAGCATATCCATATATAATAGTCTTATTATGTACATTATACAATAAATATACATATGAATGGACGGAGCCGCGTTTAAAATATGCGATTTTAGATGGTTCTTTTCTTTTCATTTACATACCTCATTGTAGGAAAGAGATTGATAAATTAGAATTTATTTATTATATAGTCATAATTGTAAGTTATTAAAATATTGATTTGTTTCCTATTTGTTACAGTCACACATCGCCATGGTGGACGCCAAACTGCCGACCCGAAGTTCTGCCAGTACCTGGCTCATTGGAAAACCTTACAATTTACCTTAACATTTACAATGACATGAATAATTGTGAAGCTCGACTTTATTTTATTTAATTTGGCACTTAAGCTTTAGGCTTTACTGGGCTCTTATTAAAAATAAGCAGCTAGTTGTTATAAATTTATAAATTAATAATAATAAATAAATAAGTAAGTAAATAAGTATTATTAATAGTTAAAACATGTATTATAATATTAATGGACAATATTAAACAATATTAGTGGACATTAATCCTAGATTTTTGTTAGTATGCCATTATTAATCGGGATTTCAACTTGGTTTTAAACAAATTTACATTCACAATATTTTTTATATCGGCATGCGAGTCATTCCATAGTTTCAATCCAATGAAACTGGGTAGTTTTTGAGATGAAGACAATCTAAATTGAGGTATAACGAGCTTTGATCTATTTCTGGTCTGATACGAGTGGATTTCTTGATGAGTTACAAAATATCTATTTACCCATTGCAAATTAATGATTTTGTTCTTACACTTGTAAATAAAAATAAAATGTGCCAGTTTGGTTATAACCTACTAAAGCTCAACGATATAACCAAACTGGCACATTTTATTTTTATTTGCAAGTGTAAGAACAAAATCATTAATTTGCAATGGGTAAATAGATATTTTGTAACTCATCAAGAAATCCACTCGTATCAGACCAGAAATAGATCAAAGCTTGTTATACCTCAATTTAGATTGGGTAGTTTTTGAGATGAAGACATTCTCATTGGATTGAAACTATGGAATGACTTGCATGCCGATATAAAAAATATTGTGAATGTAAATTTGTTTAAAACCAAGTTGAAATCCCGATTAATAATGGCATACTAACAAAAATCTAGGATTAATGTCCACTAATATTGTTTAATATTGTCCATTAATATTGTAATACATGTTTTAACTATTAATAATACTTATTTACTTATTTATTTATTATTATTAATTTATAACAACTAGCTGCTTATTTTTAATAAGAGCCCAGTAAAGCCTAAAGCTTAAGGGCCAAATTAAATAAAATAAATAGTCGAGCTTCACAATTATTCATGTCATTGTAAATTGAAAAAAATTTATTTATTTTATTATTATTAATAAAGGTTATTCTATCTATCTAAACCTACAAAAGATCTAACCTCGCGATTACCTTCAAAGTGTGAAGTGTGAAGTGTGAAGTGTGAAGTGTTAAGCAAGTTCGTATTTCATCACATCGAGGAAAAATGAATAGTCACTGCAAGTTTGAAAGAGTGTGTCTGCTGTTCTTTATATCTGGGATAAAGCAAGGATTCCAACTCAAAGATCGGACAATGCTGAGAGGAAACTGAGAAAACTATTCGAACAATATTGCGCTCTAAAGAAAAATAGGAAGTCATCCTTAGAAAGTATACAAATGAATGTGGCAGTATTCAATGCTGATCTTGAAGACATTTTCGATGTCGCCAGAGCAGATGCCTTAAAGATAATGACTAACAAAGAGGACAAAGAATCCTTTATCAAGCAGAAAGGTCGTTCCTGCGCCAGTTTTGGAGGCATTGATCGAGCCTTGGCTAAAAAGGGAGGATCGGAAGAGACAATGAGAAGAATCTAAATATAATAGAAAAAAAAGTGAAGCGACGATGAAAAACAAGAAATATCAACTTATGGCATCTGACAAAGTGATAACTGATGTAGATTCTTCCTCCTCGTCCACTGATTTTGATGTATCGTGTCGTCTATCTACATCATCATCGAACCTTCCTTCCAAATGCAAGAAAACAGTCATCTCAGATGAAGTAGCCCAGGCACTCGACTGTTATATCTAAGCGAT
Source organism: Bathynomus jamesi (assembly GCA_023014485.1). Classification (NCBI taxonomy): domain Eukaryota; kingdom Metazoa; phylum Arthropoda; class Malacostraca; order Isopoda; family Cirolanidae; genus Bathynomus; species Bathynomus jamesi. The sequence goes on from JAJOZX010011988.1 coordinate 91,243, forward strand.
CGCAATGCAGCCTTTGTTATTGCAACATCAGCTAAGCCTCTTGGCCATGATCTGGGCTCAATGTCATTTTCTCGAAGTACAATTCGTCGCTCTCGAATTAAAGCTTGTGAAACTATCGCAACTGCTGAAAAATCGAGCTTTTCTCCTGACACTCCGCTTCTGCTTCACTGGCATAGGAAAATGCTTCCTGATATAACGGGAACATGAAAATGTGGACCGCATCGCAATCGTTGTTTCAGGAGGAGGAGGAGGAGGAGGAGGAGGAGGAGAAGATAAACAACTAGGTGTTCCACTCATCCCTCACGGAATGGGACAAGTACAAGCTGATGTTTGCCTCAGGATGTTGGATGAGTGGGGCTTGAGAAACCAGTTGCAGGAGCTTGTATTTGATACAACAGCATCAAATATTGGGCTGATGTCTGAAGCTTGTACCCTGATAGAGAGAGCTGTAGGTCGCTCTCTGACGTGGATAGCATGTTGTCATCATGTGTATGAAGTCGTTTTGGCTAACGTATTTTCTAGTATTCTTGAACCTTCGAAAGGACCACAAGTCTCATTGTTTAAGCGATCATGGCACAATGGCCAGTTATCAATAAAGAAAACTTTATATCAGCAGGAATGGAACTTTTTTAAGAAAAATTGTGGGAACTTTGTCAAGAGATGATACAGTACCTCTCCGACGGTCTTCAGAACAGCAGCTTCTCAAGAGATGACTACAGTGAATTCCTCCATCTTTCTCTAATTTTCCTGGGAGGAATTTGTCTAAGAAATACAACATCAGAGCTCCAGGAGCCCTTCATCAGGCTCGCTGGATGGCAAAAGCTACCTATGCTTTGAAGATCTTTCTCTTCCAGGAGCAAATGAAACTTGCTGCTCATGAAAAAAAAAGGGTCTGAAAGATTTTTCTCTTTGTGGCACTTCTTTATAATAAATATTGGCATGAAGCACCCTTGGCAGTGAGGGCCCCTAGAAAGGACCTAGCTTTTCTAGCAGTTATAGAGACTTATCCAAACAGGGTTTTGGCTGAAATTGCACTCACGGTATTTAAGAGACATTTCTGGTACTTCTCGGAAGAGCTGATTGGACTGTCACTTTTTGACGATGGGTTGGACAGCAAAGTAAAAGAAAATATGATTAAAAAATTATCTCATCCTGCAAAAGCGAAGGGTCCGAAGCGCCTCGATTCAAAGCTATTCAAAACGGCAAACCCATTGGAAACTTGCGTCAGCGAGAAGACGGTTCAACTCTTCGATGTACTGGATAAAAACAGAAAGAAGATTGCTCAAAAGTTTCTTTCGAAACCACCAAGTGATTGGCCAAGTAACGACAACTACGAGTTGTTGAAAGAGCATTGAAGATGAAGGTTGTCAATGACTCTGCAGAGAGAGCGATTGCTCTTATTCAACGGTACAATACAACGCAGTGGCGGACCTATATTTTTGGGACCCTGAAGCTTGAACTGTTATGGGGGCCCCTTCGCAACCAGCAACAATAGGGCAACATCCAACAAGGTTCAAAGGGCCTTGCTGCCCTTGCAAGGACCTCGAGGCCCAAATGGCGGAGAACGGGGTGGTGGGGTGGTGTCCTTGAAAATGGGCCATACAGTGAGCCCCTTCCCACCAGCAACGAGGTCTGGGTAACCGCTGTTACATAAAAATATCATCCGCGCTAACTATGGACCAAGCTTATAAGCACACCTTGACCTATACATCTTTAACACTAAACACTAGCAAAGATATAATCGAAAACTTACCAAAAACGAAGAAAAAGAAAATTTGGAGGAACGAAAATCACACCACCCAACATCAATGCGCGGAAAAAAGTATTGGTTCATTCTCTAATAGAGAGATAGAAGGTCATCAGAGGGGGCTCGTTAGGATAAAGAGGTGAAAATCTGATTTTTGGTGTTAAAATGCACAAGCGAGACGAGTGCAGCCTGAATTGAGAATTCAGATGTCTTTTTATGGTTCCGATTGGCTCTAGCCTAAGGGCTGAGCTATAGAACTATTAAGCCGTGCACCAACGAAGGATTCGAGGATCCAGCTGCCAAAATGTAGACTAGGAATAGATTCTGGCGAGCTCAGCGAGCCCATACAGCTGGGGGTTCGGGCGCTGCAAGCCCCCGAGAAAATTTTGAAATTTGACCAATTACAGGGGCATTTTGAGGCCATATGAAATGGGTATTAGAGCATATTCTAAGTCAATATTAAGTACTTCAACCCATTGGCTTATGATTCTATCACTAAAATAGCCTTATTTTAATAACAAACACTTAAAAAAACTCCATCGATTTTGTTGAAAAATTCACTCATTAAAAAGAAAGTTGCTTCAGGGCCCCTCCTGGATTAGGGGCCCTGAAGCTTAAGCTTCATTAGTTTCATAGTAGATCCGCCACTGATACAACGCTTAACCAAAGATGAGCAGCAAAAACAATTCCTCCGCATTGTTGAGACCCATCGACGAACGTTTCCTACCCCCTCTAAAGCGTCTTTATAGAATTAAAAGCCATTTGCATTTTTTTCTGTCAGATTTTATTTTTTTTCATTTAAGAGAAAATTATTCATTTTATAGCAACCTCTAAATATAGTCCGAATGAGCTCATTTTTATTTTTTTGTATCAATTATCCTTTTATGATTTCAAACAAGGGCAGCCTTGAGGAAGTACAAAAATAAAAACTTTTATTTCTTGGACCACCCTAATATATATAATATTTAGTGTACTCGTGTGTGTGTGTGTGTGTGTGTTCAGAGATTTCGGAAACACTTCTCCATCATCAGTAAGCTAAATGATAAAATTACCGTTAACAAATATCTTTAGAAACGTTAAAGCTGAAAAATTAAAATCAATAAACTAAGAGCATAATCGATTTCTTATCTATCTCCCTCCTTTTTAAGCAATAAACAGTTCCATGGCGCAGCTGTAATCGTTTGAAGAAGGGTCAATTTCCTTAATGTAGAGAGATTCTAGAATACGCAGACTCATTATGCCAGCAGCACGCTCCATTACCTTCAGTCTTGAGTTGATTGTGTGAGAGAGAGAGGTCGTGTGTGTGTGTGTGTGTGTGTGTGTGTGAGTGAGAGAGTGACCATACGTCCTGACTGCAGATTTAGTTGGTTCACTGAATGGCTGGTTTGTTCAAAGTGGAATTCCTCTGTGTTCGTTTAAGAGTAGTTTGTACGAGTATACTTGCAATATAACACGCATTGCGGGATGTACAATAGGGTGTGTCACTTTTGGACTTTTTTTTGAAAAGTTATGGTGCTTACCATTTATATTGTGACAAATTTACCAAAAACCATGAATAAACCAAAAAAAAGACAATCGGGTAATATTTAGGGTCCCCGCCCCCCCATTTGAAAAATAATCATAGTATTTAAAAGATTTTGCTACCAAAATGTAGAGAATAATAATGCGCTTCAATCTGAGTAGTTTTATTAACCTTTAAGTTAAATTTATTAAATTTTTTATCTCTGGTCATTTTGATGTATTTTCTAAGAGAAAAATGCTGCTGTTTTATATCTTTGGAAGATCTGAACTGCAATAAAATATTATCTTATATACTTTGGATGTCACCGCCATCCAAAGAGCATCATCTCAATGCAGCTCTGCGGCGATGGGCTTTGAAAATATAAGTAAAAAAAGCAGATGGGCTTAAATGAGCAACACTTTTTGGTTTAGAAATTCAAAGTGGGAACAACTTTGCACGTATTTAGTAGATTAAAATTAGTAAATTTTGCAAAAAAAAAAATGACAACTGTAGACTTTAATTTTTATTAATTTAAAAAAATATTCAAAGGCCCCATCGTTTTTTTTATTTTTTATTATGAACACAAAACAATTTTAATCAAATAGAAACAAAGTGCTATTCTTGAAATTATAATGAAAAATTGTAAATGAAATGAAATTATAAATGGAAAGAAATTACAAATTCAAGAGACCTTGTTTGGAAAACTTTGGGAAAACACGCCTGTTTTCCTCTACAACTTGAAGCAATGTCTGAAATTCACCTTCATCCCTACATGAGCCATGAAAATCCTGCAAAAGTTTGATACCCTTTTCTGCAGTGTCATTAACAATATTAGTTGAAGAGAGTATTCTCTTCATCCGCTAAAATCATTGTTGCTGTCCCACGTTACAGCTGGAGTCCTTATCCAATCTCCCGTTGAACCAAGGACTTTGAATACAAACCATGAGTTTGGACCAACTAATTGCTTTTTAATTTGTTCTTTTAGGACGGGAAATATCGGCTTACTCTGTTTGAATTCTGGTGGTTGATTGAAAGAGGAAAATATTTTGGCCACCTTGTCCTTTTCACTATGAGGTAAATCTCCAAAGAGAGAAAGGGTTACAAGTTCTTCAGATAGGTACCAGTAATGACCTTTAAGAGCAGGGATCACCAACCTGGGCGGTAGCGCCCACTAGTGGGCTCACATTAAAGGTAATTAAACATTTATTTCATTATTTATTTTATCGATTATGTTGATTTATTCTTTTTGATCTAAGGTGGGCGATAAACTTTTTTAATTTTCAAAAAATCGTAAAAGTGGGCAGTGAACAAAAAAAAGGTTGGTGACCCCTGTTTTAGAGTGTTGAGGGCAGCTTCCGCTACTTCCATGTCAATCTTTTTGTACTGAACTAATTCGTTGTATAGGAGGTAATTTTCAGAAGCCTCAAGTGGGTTGGTGACTGATGGCCAGTACTTGGAGTAGATCAGCGATGTAAACAAGCATACTGTTTCCAACTTTTTTATTGTAACATTATCATATCCGGCTTGGTCTGAAAATGCTAACATCTTATTCGTATACAATATGATAGCCATTCATCTGGCGTAATGGAGAGCTCCTGGCTTGATCCAGTGTATTCCTCTGGCAGGAATTTCTCCTAAAACGAGCATAATTGTTTCAGCTACCTCTTTGTAATCATCCCTGGGAAGGCTCTGGTTATTTGAGCAAATCTGTCATAAAATCTATGACGCATTTTTTCAGGTCCTTCAGATGTCTGTTATTGATTGATAACTGTTTGAAGGGTTGCTTAGTATCTAGCTTCTCCCATATAACATCTCTGAAGGTCTTGAAAGATTCGTTTTCGGGTGAAGTAGATTTTCCAAATACCTTTAGATACACTGCTGACAAAACTCGTTCTGCCATATGGTGGCGACAAGCGAGCCATAATAAATTTTTTCCAAAGAGGTCTTCCAGTACTTTACAAGCCCTTTTATCCAGCCAGTATTGGATGAAGTAGTATCGAATACCATTCCGTAAACCTTATCCTGTAATTTCCATTCTTGGATTGTACTAAAAACAGTACAAGCTTGTGTCGATCCAGTTGAGACACCGATATCGGGTATCGAGAGAAGTTTCTCAACATTCTCTCCCGATATAAGTATTGCCAATCGATCCTGCTTTCCTCCTGAAACATTCGGTATCATTTTGCTGTCCCAGTGGACTACACACTATTGAGGTGGGTTGAACGACTCTTTAACCCTTTAAGCCCTGAATTTTTTGTAGGGTTAAGTTATGAATGCTTGTATTTGAAACGTTAGCAATTTGTACCTTCAGTCCTTAAAGGGTTAATAGTGTCAGCAGTAGCTTTCCTCAACTTCTTCGCAGCTCGCGCAGAAGTACTTTTCGATAATGACATCTCTTTTAAATCTAGCCCACATTCAGCTGCCACCACAGAGCCAAATGTCGAGCGTTGTCCGAATGACGTTTAGATGGGCCTGGGCTCGGAGTAAAATCATCACCACCATTACTTGAGTCCACTAACTCGCCTTCAGATGATTCAAGTTTGTGCTCTTCTTCTAATGCCTTTCGCTCTTTTTCTTTCAATTTTCTTCGTTCTTCACCTTCTATTCTAGCAGTCTTTTTGATCAGTTTGGCTACATAAGCTTTATCGATCGGACCCAGAGAATATATTCTAGCACTTTGCTGATCTTTCAAAAAGCGAAGATCCTTATTCTTCTGTTGTATAGTTCTCAATGTATCATTTTGGATCTCATTACATACATTTTCAGTTGATATATCAAATAAGTTATCTAAACGAGACAGAAAAGATGTTTTTTTGGGTTTCGTAACATTTTCTTTATATTTTTACCCAACTTCTCATGCTCTTTTATCAAAATATTTTCTCCCTTTGACACATTGTCGCTTTTCATTTGATCCCTTCTCAAGAAGAAAAAGTGACTGAGAACTTCACTATTCGTTGGAAGCATGCTTCCTTCTCTTGCGCATATGTCTTCCACTAACTTTCCCAATAAAGAATCATATTTTCTTTGGTCTGTTCTTAATATTGGCTTACTGTTAGCCATGACTATTGACTAATTTTAATAAACTATGAAATTAAGCAAATCTATAATAGAATTCTGAAAGAAAAGCAAATTTATCATACATTTGGTTATATTTGCATACTTTTGTAGATAAAACCTGGAAATACTGTAAATAAATGTTATAGAAATGAAAACGGGGGGAAAAATTTCTTAAGGTCCACTCAAATATCAACACCGTATACAACTAAAATAATTTTAAAACGTTCACAATAAGAGGATACCGTTATTCTCTACGTTTTGGTAGCAAAATTTTGAAATACGATGATTAGTAAGGAAACTGACCAAAAATATCTCCAAAAATCACCATTTTTTTTTGTGTGAATAAGGGGGCTTATTTTTAAAATGGGGGGCGGGGACACTAAATATTACCCGATTGTTTTTTTTTGTGGTTTATTCATGGATTTTGGTCAATTGTCACAATATAAGAGGTAAGCACCATAACTTTTCAAAAAAAGTCCAAAAGTGACACCCTAATGTACAGTTAAAAGCGTAGATTGTAAAGGAGCATCAGAAGCCTGACGCTATTTTTCTCTACGGTTGAGGAAGGTTTTCAGTAGTGATGTACCGATTCCAAAATTTGGCCGATGCCGATTCATGAAAAACTGCCGATTCTTTGCCTATATTTAAAAAAAATCAATTCCTTCATAAATTTTACAAATGTGAAAACTTTCAATTGTCATATTTTTAAATTTCAAATTTGTTTAAATGTTTTTCCTTAGCTCACTCCACAATATACAGTACCAGAATTTGTTACTCATATACCGTAGCTAAAATTATGTTTTTATTACTCAGTAAAATGATGAAATAATTTTAGTTTAGTTTTATAAATTGATTACCAGTATTTAAAGTAATTGTTTTTCCTTATATAAAGGTATTTTCTTTCTTCAATAATGTCAACCAACAACAAAATTTGTCATTGATATTTTAAATCCCTGATGGCCAATTTGAATAAAAAAATGGATATACAATTTGGGTTTATAAAATTATTAAAATACTTAAAATAAAGTAAACATAATAAGATGGTTTAATATATAAATTACAAAGTACAACTTAATATAGAATTATTATTAATATAGAGTAGGAGATTACAATAGTTTGATATTTAAAGATTAGCTAGTTAGTGAAAATGTAAGCTTGTGGGTAACTTAACTTATTAAACTTTGCATTTTTCGTGAATGTAAAATATTTGTATGTAATTACACTTTGAAACGAGTATAAATTATCGTAGTGGTTTTTTATGGTTCAATTTTCTATAAATATAGGTTTTGTTTTGTAATGAAATTTTAAAATCTCAAAGAATCGTTAAGAGAATCGGCTACATTTGGCCTATGCCGATTAATCGGTACAACACCAGTTTTCAGGTTTTGGTCGCTATTAAATGGAAGTTTATTTGTGGGAAGGACGTGACCAATAATTTTTTTTGGTGTGTGTGTGTGGGGGGGGGGATCTTTTGCTGATATATCTGCAATTTGGCATGCAAATGTATTGAGTCTTATTCACTTTGTGTACTTATTGTTTTGATTTATGTCAAGGAATTTCTTCAAGGTTTCGAGAGACAAGTGTTTGAGGTACGAATTATGATAGTTGGGAAACACGGTTCAGGGAACAGAATCTCTTGGAGAAAACAGTTGTCAGATATCATAAACAAATTTTACAAGGCGAAAGTGGAAGGCCCTTGACACTATGAGGCATACAGCTAAAAAATTAGTTTATCTCGGAGGAAATGGAAAATTTTGAATCTTCAGTATCTAAAACTGCCAATTTATTCGTTTCGTCCTGCTTTATTATTACTTTTATAAATGGTTTATTCGTACTGAGATAAGGTTCGGAACTAATTTGAATGAGATTATGCTTAACCCGAAAAGGCCGGTGTGGGACCGCATACATGGAGACTAGTGTCGGTCTACGTAACCCCATAATGAAAATTACATTTATAGGTTGAATTAAACAATTTATTATAACTAAACAATAATAATAATTAAAATAAAAAACATAATTTTCAGAAAACAAATACATTATTAATGGTCACGCTAGTTTTCTAAAGTTAAATAACGAATTAATGTCTTATCCTTATACACAGTTGACAGGAAAGTTCGTTAAATCTTCAAGTCCAAGTACCCAAATATTTTTGTTTGTAACTTTAACGTTCCAAAATAACTGTTTCATAACAGTGACCGTAGAGGTTCCCAATTTGGTATAACTTTTTGGTATACTGTATAGGGTCAAACAGAGACAGTGAGTTCCTGGTTAGTATCTATGCGGTTCACAATTTGGAATCTAATTAATTATTAAAGGAACCTATTTTGACACGTAATACACAACCAAACGGTTCAAAAATTTTGTATCATTCGGAACTTTACTGGTGACAGCGTACCTTCTGTGAAAGATCGGTCTGAACTTTTCTGAACATGCTTTGTAACCATTTTTTCTCGTGGTATGAGAAAACGAAATTAGTCAAAGGGACACCGAGAGGCGATCCCATTGCTTATTACGAAATATTCTTTATGGTATATGTTGTTAAACCTAAAATATGTATCGGTAAATGATGAGTTTGATAGATGTGTGAATTCTTTGTTGTCCACATTGTGGATAAGATCATTAATGTCATAGAGTTGGGAGGGTGGACGTTGGTGTATATAAAGACTCACTGCCAAAACTTGCCAGTGTGCGTGTGTGTGTGTACTTATATATGTATATGTATGTATGTGTGTATGTATGTGTGTATGTATGTGTGTATGTATGTGTGTATGATGTATGTATGTATGTATATATATATAATATATATATACTGATCCAGAACTCATTTTCATAGAGGAAAGCCGTGCCAAGATTGGGAACAGACACTTTGCAGTTATAATTGCGGGTCGTATAATTTCTGAAAAAGTTCGCCCAGAAGCATGAAATTTCTAAAAAGCCCCCTCAAAAAAATTTATTAATTAGCAATGATGTAGGTTTTTTTCTGAAATTTTGTAGTGTCACCAAAAAAACTAAAATTCAAAGAAAACAAAATATTACCAGTTAGTAATTTTTTTATGGTTTATGTAATCTTTTTCTAGGCGAACTTTTTTCCCGAAAGTGTACATCTTTCAATCAAGGTAATAAAAGTTTAATGAATGATGGTCTCAACTAGTTTCCTGCCTGGAAAATACTTAATAACATTGCTATTTGGTAACTAATTAGAGTGACGCTAAAGATCAAATTACCCAAAAATAACGATATGAATTTTGATTAATGGCACCTCCCTTGATTAAAATCTAAAAGAATATCAAAATGCGAGAGATCACTAACTACAAATCTCTTTTGGAGGAAATTTACGTTTGAGTTTTCAATTTACCAAATTTATTGAGCAACATTTTAAAGCAGCATCAAATATGAGTTTCGGGTGGAGGAGGGCACGGAAAACACTTATTTTATGGTTTGATAAATAGTGGTAAAGGTAGGAAAAAATGTTTCTACTGGATTATGTACTGGCGTTCAAAATTATGGAAACCTTTTTAAAAAGCTTATTATGTAATAACAATAGAATTCTTTTTATTCTTTTTATACGTTAGAGGAAGTAAAATGATACGTCTGTCCAATTAAGAAGCTTTCAAATGTGGTCTTTTGTTACATGAAGACTTACGAGCAATTAATCAATATTGAAAGAAATTGTATTTAATGGTTACATCACGTTTGGATTAAAATAATTGTTTATGTTCACGGATGCATTGATGATATTGGTTAGAATGTTTTTCTGTTATTTGTATTTACACATTTTATCCCATTTTCCTTCAAAAATGTAATTTGACTCGTGAAACCTACACCTGAACATTGTTTGGTATCATTGTGCCCTTCTCTGACGGATATCTCTGTATAATGGCTCTTGCAAAGGAAATATCATACGAAAATAGACTCAAGATTAATCAATACCTTCTTGATGAAGAACTACAGAGACAAATAGCCAATAAATTGGGAGTTTCATTCTCGACGGTGAGTAAACGTCATTCGCAAAATGGGTGTAATGAAGAAAGTAAGCCGACAGCGAAAAAAGATCTTGGAAAAAGAAGACAAATACACGATTTTATTGAGCAAATGCAACAAAGAATATAGCGTTCGGATAGCTGCTGAAGTCAGTGCATCACGCAATAGTGGCACTTCTACTTTAACACCGAAGAGACGTTTGAGGGAGGTTAGTTTAATGGGCCGGGTTGTTACCAGAAAGCTGATTGGTCTACCACCATCTGAAACTCGCTTGTTGAATGATCCTGTATCACCAAGACGTTCGTTTATTCTCTAAAAGGTCTTCTTACCTGGCAGACGGCGATTCGGAAACCTTTCCGCATACAAACTCTTGCTGCGGCCGCATTACACTCGGCAAGTCCATACATGAGATGCATGTCTGCCATTTCTCCGTTTGAATAATCCTCCATTCTCACTTCAAATGCACGCTATCACTGAATAGCACAAAAACTTTTAAGGTTTTTCTTTTTTCACTGGACTGCACTTATTCACGGTAAGAAGTTACGAATACGAACAATGAAACACCGCGATGCACCTCTGACTGACTGATGGCTCTACACTCAACGATATTGAAACATGTCATAGAGTGTACGAAACACTACAATCGGTAAGGCCATACATGAAATAAGTCTCGTACACACTCACAAACAGTGTTTGTAAACAGTTTGCGGGAAGAATTGCTGAAACACAAAACGGGCTGTAACTCGGAAACAAAGCGATTTCGGGCATATTGTTATATAAAATTTTTTCATTGTTTCCAGGTCCTGAATCCATCCTGAAAGTGCGTCCCACATGTTATGAAACACCATATATATATATATATATATATATATATATATATATATATATATGCTGCAAACCACAAGGAAAAAGAAAACGATTCCAAGGCCTTTCGTGTATTCAAAGCTACACCTCGTCAGGGAATGAAGATAAAAGGCGAGAAGCCCATAAATATATACAACGTACAGGAAAACCAAAACAATTAGCACATACTTAACAAGGGTTAATGAGAGGCAAAAGAAATTTTAACATGATGTCGTCAATGTTATTACGTCCCCGCACTGTTATTGAAAGTGTTTTTTTAAAATGAATAAATGCACATTCTAGAATATTTCTTTCTATTATATCTCGTTTTTAACAAGCGCTTTAGAACTATCCCACTTGATGCTATGTTACATCATATACATATGGTTAAATAAAGCATGGAAGTATTAGCTGTTCTACACGCATATTTATCCTGTTTTACCCTAATATAACGTTTTACCGGTTTGGCCTATATATACTGAGTTACATTGTGTACAATCCAATCGAATACAACAGCCAACAACATTATCAGGGCTATTCTTTATTAGGCGTGATTTAACAGTATTATTATACTTAAGATAGATTAATGCCAATTGCTTTAAGTACAGTGGAAGGTAGGCAAGATATTTTTACGCTGAAATTCTTTACAATTACATATTAATAATACCTATTCTTGTTTTCTAAGACTGTTATCTAAAAATGAAGTAGGATAACATAATTTAGTACCAATATTCATGATATTGCATAACTCAGATCTAAAAATTCAGGACTGACAACTCTCAATGCTCGAAGAAACATAGCAGAGAAAATAGGATTTAATCGAAGGATGATGGTCAGAATAAAAATGCACATAGGAGTTATTATTAGTAGCCTATCTTTTCTGATCTAAAAATTTGGAGATGCTCTAATCAGTTCAAATATGAAGTCTACCGTAAGCACTATAATAACTCTATGTGCATTTTTATTCTGACCATCATCCTTCGATTAAATCCTCTATTTTCTCTGCTATGTTTCTTCGAGCATTGAGAGTTGTCAGTCCTGAATTTTTAGATTTTTTTGTGTGGTGTGTGTAATATCTATATATATACAGTATATATATATATATTATATATATATATATTATATATATATATATACACAGCATGAGAAGGTGCCCCCTCAAAAGGGCATTCGATTCCGCTCGTATGTAGGAGAATTACGAGTCTGATTAATCGAGAGCCTTAGTGTAGTGGTTTATCATATCCGATTGACGATCCGGGTTCGATTCCTGGAGGTGCCTCATTTTTCATTGCTCGTTTTCTCTCCTCTTCTTATGCAAACACACTTCTAAACAAGCGTCGTTCTTTACATATATATATATATATAACGTAAAGAACGACGCTTTGTATAGGAGAATGTACCGCGTAAGATGAGAGCGAAAGAACGAAAACAAATGAAAAAATGAGGGTAACCACCATGGAAATCGAACCCGGGATCTTCCGATTGCCGTTCAGATATGATAACCATTACACCACGGGCCTCACTCAAACAAATGTCGTAATTCCTCTACATACGCGCAGAAACCAATGCCCCAAAGGGGCACCTCCGCATGCCGTAACATATATACATTATAACTGCAAACATCTCATCTTGCGCGGAACATTCTCCTATACAAAGCGTCGTTCTTTACGTTAATTATACTGCGTGTTTGCAGTTATATATATATATATATATATATATATATATATATATATATATATATATATAGATACTGTGTGTGTGTGTGTTGTGTGTGTGTGTGTGGCCAATGATACTCTTTGAAACTAATAACTGAAACGGAGGTATCTTGATTTTTGTATTAATAGGATGTCATGAAAATGTCGAGTAACGTGTATCATGAATACAGTTTCCTCGTGTATCAAGAAACTTTGTATGATGATGCATGGTATGTCACAATACGTCAAAATGTCCAAATCAAAGAAGCAGGTTGTTTTTTATTATGAAACTGTAAAACAACGAACAGATACGGTGTAATTTTGCACAAA
>JAJOZX010011989.1:0-7500 GCA_023014485.1 Bathynomus jamesi
ACTATTATATTATTATCATTATTATTATTATTATTATAATATCCACTACCGAAAAACACTGGATATTTTTTGCCACCATCTACTTATCCTCTGGATATTCATAAATTTAAGGGCTACATCGTGGCCACGTTGCAAAGTATTTCCTGTTAGATCAGCGACGTTAAGAGGCGTTGATTCTGTTCAATAGTTGGATGGGGGACCCTCCTCGATTTTAGATGATGTAGCGAGCTGTGGTTCGGATTCCACGTTAAGCTGTAGTACCCTCTTTCAGGTGACATTTGATGTTACGAAGACTGAACACCCTTAAAATAATTATCATTATCATAAATATTGAGCGTTCAGTTTCAGAACCAAAATAAACTGAATTCCATTAATCTATACAATAAAAGTCAGTCCTTCTGTCTGTCTGTCTGTCTGTCTGTCTGTCTGTAGACACTATGTATAATCTATTTTACTATTAAGAGATTCTGAACATAGAAATAAATATCGCTTTGCTTTGTTTCAACTTTTTACTGTATAGTTTTACTGACCGAATAACTGCCCCCCCCCCCCCCCCCCCCCAATTACTGAGGGTTCAATTATTCATCAATAAAACTATAGAAAAGAACGCAGCATAAAAATCTAAGCTCACATCCGAACCCATTGTATCTAGCTAGATTGGATCTAGATTAGGACCTAGTATGTTTCATGACTTGCTCTCGATTTTCCTACGAATTGCAAACAAGGCAGTCGAGACTCTGATTTTGTTTCTGCAACGGTTTTCTTGAGAAACCTAACCTGTCCTAATCGAGTTTCTTACACTATTGTTTTTTGCAAGATATCGCACCAGCTCGGACTTATCAAAAGATGTTGGAGTGTATTGCGTCGTTTCAGTAAATAAATTTATTCAATTCCAATAACATTTTTCTTTATCATTTCTCAAAAAAAACGATTGCAGAAACAAAATCAGGTCATCGACTGCCCTTGTTTGCAATTTCGTAGGAAATCGAGAGCAGTCCATGAAACATACTAGTCCCTTAGATTAATTTACGCCTTTGACCTAACCAATCATTAGGGCGTACAGTTGACCTTACCAGGCATTCAATAATTGGTACTATAGGGTGGGGCACGGAACCAAGTGTTTTTGGAATAATCAGGAAAATGATATTTATTTTTGTAAAGAAAATATATTGGTAGAACAACATTCGTAAGAACATAGCATTTCATGTCAAATAATCATGTACCGAAAATTATATCTGGATATGATGTCCTTGGCCGTCGACGCATTGTTGAAGGCGTTTACGAAAATTGGCCTCCACTCTTCCCAGCAGGTCTCTGTTGATTTGGATGATTTGTTGACGGATCGCTTCCTTCAATGCATCTAATGTACGGGCTTGTCCTCGTAGACACGTGACTTGAGGTACCCCCATAGAAGAAGTCACATGTGACAAGTCAGGGGACCGAGGGGGCCATGCAATGTCACCAAATCTCGAAATGAGATGGTTGGGAAACAGGGGCGAAGAACAGCCATTGACGCTCTGGCGGTGTGTGGCGTGGCCCCATCTTGCTGAAACCACAAATGTCGACGAGCAATACGCCTTCTTCGTAACTCAGGGATGAAAAGGTGTTCACCATCTCAATGTAACGCCCAGATGTTATGGTAACGGTAACCCCATTTTGTTCGAAGAAAAGGGACCGATGACGCCAAACTTTCCCACCGCGCACCAAACTGTAACCTTAGGGCTATGCAGCGGTTTTTCATGGAGTTGTCGCGGATTTTCAGCAGCCCAATACGCGACAGTTTTGATTGTTGACGGCCCCATTAAGGTGGAAATGGGCTTCATCACTCATTACCACCATCATGTTTTCATTCTGCTCATAAAGTGCAAGCATTTCCTGTGCAAAATTCAGTCGTTGGGGCAATCGTTTACATTCAATTCCTGCACCATCGCTAACTTGTATGGGTGAAATGTAATTCTTCATGCAAAATCCGTCTAACAGTACGATTGCTGATTCCGAGTGCAGCTGAATGTCTCCGAGCAGAGCGGCCTGGGCTTTGCACATCGCTTGTCTGACCCTTTCAACGTTCTCTGGAGTACGCACAGTGCGTTGCGGCCCCTTCGGTTTTGTTTCATTATTGAGCCTCCTGTTCGAAGATTGTTAACCCAACGTAAGATTGTGTCACGAGCGGGAACAGAGTCATTTCGATGAATGTTGAATCTGCGGCGAAACGCACGCTGAACTGCTGTCACTGACTCGCCACTCCTAACAAAAATGATCATACGCGAACATGCGGTGTTCTAACGTCCACTGCTCCATGATAGCACCTGAAAATAAGGTGAGTGTTAGTTAAAGTTAATGCTATGAACCCAGAAATGGAATGCTACCTACCGCACGCCCTCCCATTCCTAATGGCCGATTACTAGCTATTCAAAAAACACTTGATTCCCGTGCCCCACCCTGTACTACAGGACTATGGGCTTATGCAGGGCCGGATTAAGACCTTTAGAGGCCCTAAGCACTTAAAAGATTTTTGTGCCCCATATACATGTAATTCAAAATATAAACAAAAATAAACCATAAAATAAAATTTTATTTTTTGAAATGAAACAAAACTTACAGTAAGATGGAAAATAATGTTTATTTTTGTATACTTCCACTTCATTTATATTTGAAAAGTTTTCTCCTACTTTTTTTAATTGCAAAGTCTTTGATCAGATCCTCAAAACTAATCTTACGTAACACATCTGCTTCTATACTTAGTAGAGATAAGGCATCCAGCCTGCCTTGTTGCATAGTTGTGCTGTTGGTATTTTTAATATACTTCAACTGAGAAAATGAACGCTCAGCTGAGCAATTTGTGACCATTAATGTTAAAAATATACGAAAGGCAATTTCTACATTTGGGAAGGCACACTCAATATTGTCTTCTACAATTATTTTATAAAGTTCAGCATGACTGAATCTTGTTTTTACATTTTTTTTTGCACTGAACTTATGGCACACATATGAGTGAAACTGCTGAAGCTCAGCAGAGAAATTAGTGTTCAAGTCCTCTGGGTAAGCATCAATCATCTTTTTACAACCCTGAGAATACCTTTCAATTTCAGTAGATGATGAAGTGGTGACATTATGTGGCACATCACTTAGAAAAGAAAATCTCTCTGCTATTTCTTTGTATATCTCTCCTCTTCTTCTCATCTCAGTTTCAAGTTTGTCAACAATTGTGTAAAAGGTGTGATAAGAAATTTATCTCTGGCATTCAGATATACTTCTGGTGCATCTCCGTCATTGGGTACCTTCTTTCTGATACGTTTGCGAGTTTGAGCTGCCTTGTAATCAACATCTGGTAGCATTTCCTTTGTAGCTGCTTCATATCTTTCAAATTCATCTCGTGAAGTGCACAGTTGGTCAGCTAATGATCCATACAGATCTGCACGTTTTTAAGTTCACATCCTTATTCTGTAGAACTTTGCTTACTCTATGAAAATTTGCAAAATCTCATCCCAAAAATTCAACATAAAAACGAATTCTAGCTCTTGCATCTTATTTGCAATATTATTTGCTTCTCTTCTAGTGTCTCCCTTTTGTGACTGGTCTTCAGCTATACATTCTAAGCTTCTAAAATTTTAAGGAAAGATTTCAAAATTGCTGCTGTTGCCATAGCATGTGCCTCCCATCTGGTATCAGAGAGGGATTTTAAGACACTTTCATTTCCAATACAACCTTTAAGAATTTCCCACCTGCTGGTTGAGGCTAAAAAAAAGGTATAGAGCAACTGCACTGTAGAGAAGAAATTAACCGCCTCTTGACAGCAGTCAACAGCACTTCGGCCTACCAGATTTAGTGAATGGGCTGCACAGGGCACATATATAGCAAACTTGTTTGTTTCTAAAATTTTTTGCTGCATCCCCTTATAACGCCCAGACATGTTGGCAGCGTTGTCGTAAGATTGACCCCTACATTTTGAAAAGTTTAGCTTACAAACTTCACATAAGTACTGCAACACCTGATTTGCCATTTCCTCACCAGTATGGCTTTTCATTTTCAGAAAGGTTAAAAAGCGTTCAATAGGCTGTCCATCTTTTAAGTACCTAAGTACAACACTTAACTGATCGATATGTGATAGATCTGGTGTTGAATCAACTGACAAACTAAAATAACCAGAAGATTTTACTTCGTCAACAATGAGTGCGTGGACCTTTTGAGCCATTAGTTGAATGAGTTCCTCACAGGTGGTTTTGGACAGGTAAGAAGGATTTCCTTTGCCAGAATTTCCATATTTCAAAATGTGACCTACTAAAAATGGATCAAACCGGCTTATGAGCTCAAGCAGCCCTAAAAAATTCCCATTCTGCAATGATCCAAATCTTTCTTCTGTTCCTCGAAAAGACAAGCCACGTTCAGCTAACGTACAAATAACAGCTATGACACGCCTCAAGACATGTTCCCAGTAATCACACTCTTCCTGAATTTGTTTTTCCAACTGTTGTCCCAACCCCGCACCTTGTCTGCGAGTTAAGTATGTTAGCATAGAGTCTCGGTGAGTAGTGCTTTTTTCATGATGATCAATTACAATTATTTCGCCAGTCACTGAACCCTTCTCTTATAACAAAATGTGAGACATTTTTAGGAGCAAACAGTTTACAAACATAACAGTAAACTGATCCTGTTGATGGTGAATACAATAACCACTCTCTCTTGTATTTCTCACCATTGGCTTTTGTCCCAACGAAAAGTTTTTGTGAACAGTATCTTGCTGGTTTGCCACTACTGAAATGCCGGTAAGACTTGTCAAATGGCCCATTGTGGTGTTGACAGTCACTGGGTCCACAAGCAATCCAATAAGCCACATCATCAGCAGAGAAATCAAGCCACAACCCTGGATCTTTTGCTATATTTACTTCATCTTCTGCAGACTGATTCATTTCACCACCATCACCATGGTCCACTAAACTTTCATTTTCAGCAATTATTTCAACCCCAGAATGTCTTGTAAAGCAACTTGAATCAACATTTGCAGTAGAGGTATCAAGAGAATTTACAGGCAAAGTGAGATCAGTAGTGAGACATGTGGTAGATGAACCTGCTTGTGACACCTCGGTGATTCCAACGTCATCATATTTTGATTTTGAAGTGATCAAAGTGGTATTTGTGTCCACTTCTGATGACGGAGATTGGTTTTGATTCAGAATCGGTATATCATGTTGACGTTGTGGTCGTGGAACTTGTGTGAATAAATCAGTCAGCTTTGCAGTCTTGGACTCTAAATCCAAAGTCTTCTCTTGTTTCTCTTTTGATAGTTTTCGCTTTTGTGCACCACTTAACTGAACACGTTTCATCTTGGTTCTTGGGGTCTGTAAAATACAGAAATAAAAAGAATATTTTATTTGTATATTATGTGGCAATCAACACAGTTACACATATCACAATCTTGGCTTTGTTCTTTTATTCTCAGAAAGACAAAATGGGAACCGTACACAACCAAAGTGGCAATTTAAATATAAGTGGCAATTAAATATAACTCAACCGAAATATCAACTCGAAATGTTGAATACAAATCAAATCGAAAGAAGGAACCAAAAGAAGGAACAGAAAGAAGGAACCGAAACCTATAAAATAAAAATACTACTTAACATTAGAATTAATAATACGCAATCTATAAAAATATCAATATTAACATTTCACTATTAACGAGCCACATTTTATATTTACATTTATTTATTTATTTAAAACACAATATTTAATTATAGGAAATATGAACATTTGCTTAGGGCCTAAATTGTCCTAACTACGTTTGATGTTATATATACATTACAAATTATTCACTCTGGTTATTACAATCTAAATTCTTTTATACTGTTATGACAATAGATAAATAAATTATAAAATAAAGATACGTGTATGATAAAATATTGTTATATATACAAATAAAGTACACTTCATAGACTTACCCTAGAGAAGAAGAGAGAGCAACAGATAAACTTCTTCAACGCTAATTAACTTAGGTCAGTATATCTTATTATTATAATGGCCGTGATAAACATCACTTGATACAACAGCAATATAGAGAGTTTATAGTTTCTTTTATTTTAATATTAATTTATATTACAATTCTATAAACCTAAATCTTTCTGTAAAACAATACCAAATGATTATGTAAAATATATATTTAATATTATATGCACAAATCACACGTTCAGAATAACTTCCTATAGCACACGAAAATATTTAATCTATATGTATTTTTAATATGGCGCTCAAAGATTTGATATAAACAAAATAATGACGCAAAGCGTAAAGTGTGTGATTACAACGAAATATATTTATTCTCTCAAAAGGGTTGTTGTTCACTACAAATTCAAACAATGAAAAAAAAAAAAAATACTATATATGAATATATATAATTCAGTTTTCAACAGCTTATAGGCTATAAGCCGCGATTATAATAGTATAATAAATCCATGGTAAATCCGACAATGGAAAATTTCTGTGGTGCCCCCCTTCCCTTGATGCCCTAAGCACGGGCTTATTTTGCTTAATGGTTAATCCGGCCCTGGGCTTATGTTTACAATGAATGATGTAAGAAGGCAAATAGCAAAACTAATTTTAGAACAAATGTAAACAAGCAATTAGTAAACAAGATAAGAAGCTATAATTAAAAGGTAGGTAGACCGCATACACCGCATAGCACCAAAATAATGAAAAATAATGTAAAACTCTGTCACTTGCATTTTTTTTTTTTAATAATTTTGTTTGTTTGTTTGTTTGTAGGTCATGTAGGCCTAATTCATTCTTTTATTTTACGTCTAGATCCAAACAATTGTGGTCTTTAACCTGTTAAGAACCGAAACTAAAAATATTAGTTTTTTGACACTATTTATTTATGAATATAGATTTCCTTGATCTTATATAGAGGTTTTAATACCTTTCCTATGCTGCTAACAGACTTCCAGAGGGCGAAATATACAACCAGCCAAGATCCAATGAGGGTTACAAGAAGAGTTACGATAGCCTCAGTTTTGGGGTCGTTGTGGTCTAATATTGAAACCGTCCACGTTTTCTCTGTTGAGGGAAGTTGTAGCAAAAATTTAAAAGTATCGCAGTGAAACTAGACTATGCTTTTGTATTCTTCAGCAAAAATAATCTCGATGAAAGAAGGACATTGCAAAGTACCCAAAAGTAGTATGTGACTTGCCTCATTATACGCATACAGTACGATAACCGAGACCTTAATTACTGTATTACCTATTTTCGTTGGACCGAAACTATGAAATGATTTGAGTAGGTACACATAAAATGTGTATGTCACAGTCAAAAGCCGAAATCAGTCAATACGCTTAATGACTGGTCAATACCAGTCATTACCCGTATTGACTGATTTCGGCTTTTGACTGACAAATACTCGCATACTGTATCACGTGCTTAATTTCTCATGTTTAACTATATACCTGGTAAACCAAGTAAAAGTTCCGTGCCTAGGTTTCTCTTCACACGAAGGATCAAGCTGGTGGTCCCACC
>JAJOZX010011989.1:12500-117462 GCA_023014485.1 Bathynomus jamesi
ATTTGCAGTGACGCTCCTTACAATCCGACGCAAGGGACTACCATAGAAATGTAAGTGTCCATAATTCGATTTTATATATATACGGAGAGTTGTAGTATTTCGTCAAATAGATACTAGTCAAAAATGTCAATCAATGTTATTTCCCCATCATGCTAAAATCGAAATTGGTAATCGAATCAAAGATATCTTCACATAATGGGGATCTGTCTGTATACTCTGTATATGTTTTAAAAGCATTATTCCTTTAAGGTCCGATGAGGATTTGACACGTGTTATACAATCTTTTGAAGAACCTCGGAATATGGATGATATACTGATCAGTCAGCAGTGTCACACATCCTCCACCATGGACCTGTACGTCTCCCCAGACTTGTATGAAGAACGTGATACTGCAGCATTAACCACAATTAGTCTTTTCAATGCGATTGATTGTGGCGAATTATTATTTTCAACGCAAACCGTAGAAGATATTTGCAGTGACGCTCCTTACAACCCGACGCAAGGGACTACCATAGAAATGTAAGTGTCTATAATTAGAATTTTATATATATATGGAGAGTTGTAGTATCTCGTCAAATAGATACTCGCCAAAAATGTCAATCAGTGTTATTTCCCCATTATGCTAAAATCGAAATTTTTATGGCGTTCACTCCTCGAACCAAAGATATCTTCACATAATGGGGATCTGTCTGTCTGTATACTCTGTATATGTTTTAAAAGCATTATTCCTTTAAGGTCCGATGAGGATTTGACACGAGTTATACAATCTTTTGAAGAATCTCGGAATAGGGAGGGTATACTGATCAGTCAACAATGTCACACCGAAATAATGTAAGTGTTTTTCGATCTTTTTGGGATAAGAAGACACAATATATTTTCATAAATTTATTAAATGAAAGAAATCAGTACAATAAACGAATATACCGTTACAAATATACGAACAAAAACATTATAATATACAACGAGTACGTACAATTGGAAAACGGTTTTTTATCTGTCTGCATACCATTTCATCGTTTCGGTGAGTGTGACACGGGTCAAATAAATTTAAAAAATTTATAAATTCTTTATCATTTGACATATGCATGAGAAATGAGACACAGTACATTCCGCAAACATTAGTAAAATATCCCTGCATACGAAATGGGTTCCATACAACTTCGGGAATATGTAACTGAGCGAGAAATTTTACAATAATAGGGTCACTCCAGGGTTGAGTACCGAGTGAATCAAAATAGTACAGGCGCTGTCTATTTTTAAAATAGACAGCGATCCAGTGAATCCCTTCATTACCGATGATGTCTGTGTTCACAATAAGACTACCGCATTCTCGCGTACTTGGCAAACTCAATGTTTCATTCTTCGCAAACACGCCGATAAATTTGGAACGTGTGACTCGCTCCATTACTTTCTGAAGTGTATTAGCATCCATTTTAAAAGTCAGTGATAACGCTTCTAAATCTATCTACTTCTATTAGGGCTTGCGATTCGAGATATACTAGTACACTAATAGGAGCGTCTATAGGCTTGGCGAATTCCAGCCGCACTGAGATGTTACCGCTCTGCTGTGGTGTTAAATGGGTATTTACGCTAGCAGATAAGTCAGGTGTAATGTCAAACGGATAAAGGTTAAATTGATCAATGAATTCTTCCTGCGTTACCCCATTACCAAGCTCATCACAATCACCTGCAATATGGGTCAGATTACTATAGGCTCTGGCACAAAGAGGTAACACAGCGTCTGATGAATAGTCCGTACCCATTGTTCCACCCAAAGCAGTGCCATTAACGTATAGAGTTATATTTTTAAGTCCGAAATTCTCGAATTTAAAGGCACTCTTTTTATATTTTCCATTCACCGAAGCGTGGTCCTGCATGCCGATTAATATCCTTTTAGGAAGATTTCCCAGGGCAATGTTTTCTATCTGCTTCGATGCCAACCCTGCAGGAACCGTATATAGTTTGATCTGCACTCTGTTAATAGGATATTTCACTGTAGCGTTTAGTAAATTTTTCTCAATTTCTAGTTGTTTTGGTGAACTTAATTTCACTCGCCGTACGCGGAGGTATGTGTCCATAATGTGAACCACAACGGACTTTGCACCCTCTTCTTGATTCGCATCCAGATTTAAGCAGATCTCAGGACTCGTGCGGGTGAGCTTTATTTTCATATCCACCCCGTTCACAAGCAACTTCTCCTGGAAAGTGAAATCTGTGTGCAACCGTCCAAAACACTCGTATATTTTCTTTTTAGAATTTTTAAATTTGTCCTTTATACTATTTTCATCTTTAGTTTGATAATATCCCTCCGCACTTAAAAAGGTAGCCTTCGCTTCTTTGGAAAAGTTGAGGACATTTTCCAAATAGGCTCGTAGATGATAGTACCCCGTGCCTGCCGATATGTTGGTCTGATTTAAATATACGTCACACTGGTTGAATATGGCGTGCAGAAAGTTTGTTTCAGGGTATACAGCATATTTGTCATCGCAGGCCGTTCCATCAGAATGGGCTATACGTAGCTTAGCGTACATGTGCACACAGCTTGGATCAAAAAAGTAAGGACCTGAGCTGGGTATCACGAATTCTATAGGTGCACTCGGTGAACTAATTGTGTTTAAAGGGTTAATTGTAATAAAGTCACTGTGCTCAATAGAAACTTGGGTTGGCGGGAGCTCAAAAAAGGACAGCTCCGATTTACAGCATTGTGAACTACATGGGTGGATGAAGCGTGCCATGGCGAAATAGTGACTCCTCTCTCGACAAGTGGTAAACAAACTATGATTCATGAGATCAATATCCTTAGCTTATATCAGTCAAAAAAGTGGTCAACCATAGGTTTCATTCGCTTACAGCATTTCTTTTTTGATAGCCTTTTACGTTTAATACCACGTGACCCCTTCTTCTTCCGGGGAGCCCTCTTCTTCTTCCCGCCACCACGCATTTTTCTCTTTGCATCTTTGATGATTTCGTTCCGTGTACGCTTTAAATGTTTTTTTAGAGCTTCTTTAGGTTTAGCCCCGGCCAATATGTCTTCTGCAGTGTTAAGACCTGATTGTAGCGCTTTCCTTCCAAGGTATCTGGCACCCCTCTTCAGCAAAGGAACAGCCGTACGTAGTATGGATGAAAAAATGGATCCAAGTCCACTACCGCGCTGGTATCGCATCCCTCGATAGACGGTGAAAGGCTTTCTATCCATTATAACTCAGTGCGTCGAAAGTGTAGCTTCACTGTTAAGCTCCCGTTACCGAATGGGAAGTTTTCGCCCTCAATCGTTCTTATATATATTGTGATATTGGTTATTAAATTAGTTGCGACATTCACATAATGGGGCCTGTCATATGTAATACTCAAACTCCTTCCTCTATGGTTGGGGATGTGAGCAATGCGCAGCAGGCGTGCCTGGGTATCCCCAACAAACTGGTGCTCCACTATATTACTGTAAATATAGCACATGTCTGGGGACCTTTCAGCCAATTTCTCCATCTTCAATTGATACATTAATCTGGACAAGTTATACTGTGTCTCGTGAAATGTGTCTCTTTGGAAGGCTGCGCTATATCGGCCGTTGGTTAGAATTTTGAACTTTCTATGTTCTTTAAGACGTCTGTTAGTCTTTGATTTTAGGATTAGTGTATGTGCAGGGTTGTTTACGATTTCATATACTAAATCATTCGTAAGGTTTGAGTTTCTTAAACTCACGTTTAAGCCTCTCACAACATCCTCGGCCGAACCATATTGACCCGGCCCTAGTCTTACTTCTGTACTGTAATACCGTGTAATCTTAGTCCGAGCGATGCGCATAGTTTCATCCATAGCTACCCCAGCTTTTTCACACTCGTCAATGTCTCTAAGAATCGTAAAAACGGTTTCTTTATGTTCAATATTTAAAAAGACGGTGTCCAGCTGAATTTCGCATATCCCCACCTCATACGAATCACGACCCAATTCAATGTGCCCATGGAGTTCTGTTACAAAGTTGGCTAGCGTGTTGTTAGGGTGTACAGACAGGGACGAGGAGGACGGGAGTGTGACGTAGAAATGGTTAGGAGCCATGTTGCATACTATTTAAGCTTCATTATTGCATCAGCTTTTATATAGGTGTTGAAGCTTTCTGGGTACCCTAGCCATTTCACCAGGTACATTTTTCTCCTTCCTGAACCTTTGCTTCCTAAAATTTTCTCAATTTTAAACACATTTTTTTCTAAATTAAACGCAACTTTCTGCAATTCCTCGCGGTAAAAGCCTCCTGAGATTTCTTCCCCATTCAAATCTTCAATGTAATACATCATTATTACACCTTTAGGTCTCACAGCCCTAACTTTAAAAATCTCGCGTGTCCATCCTTGCTCAAAACCCTTTGCGAATTTATTCCCCGAACGCGACAGCCTTACATAATCATTGATTTTGAAGCGCACAGAGTGTGGTGGTGGTGGTGTGGTGGGTGATCCATCTCTTCTCGGGAGCGTACCTCTTTCTAAAACTTCGTTAGGTGTTGCCCCAATCGTGCGATGGTGTGAGCGGTTGTAGGATGATGCCAATGATTCCAGAATGTCTAGAAATCTGTATGTGTTTTTATGTGTAAAATAACGGTGCATGCGTTCCTTTATGGTGCGCTGAACTCTTTCAGCTAAAGAAGCCTTATGTATAGAATTGGTTGTGTAATAGCTGATATTAAACTCTGTCAACATATTCTGAAAAGCACGGCCTATAAACTCCTTCCCCATATCCGTACAAAAATAGCCAGGAACCCTGTTTTCTTTTAACATTAGCGTTTTGGTGGCTTTAGCAACTGTTTCAGGTGATTTATTTTTCAGAGGAACTAGCCACAGATATCTAGAGAACACGTCTATTATGAATAGAATGTAGCGGTAACCATCGTTATACACAGAATATCTTTGCATGTCTGTTAAATCTGCTTGCCAAATAGAATCAATCGAGGAAGCCGTTGTCTTGGCTGTTTTAAACCTTTTTCTCACAGGCTTATGAAGCGTATAAGCGTCCTGCTCCCTCAAAAATCTTTCAACATCTTTTTTTCCTACTCCGTAAACACTTCTGTACAGTCTATCTACGCCGCCGTAAGAGGATGGGGTAGAAATGTCATAATAGCGTTTAGTTAATACGTTAGCCATTTGCGTATTTTAGAGGCACGTGGGTAGGGTTGGTTTAACCTCTTCTTGCTCCTCTTCAAAGGTGTTACCGCCGGGGGTGACGGCGCCTTCAATTGTGTCACAGGCGTTGCATGTTCCAAGTCTTTTAACCTGTTCAGATTTCCTATCAACGTTTTAGGGACATTTATTTGTTGTAGTCTTGCTTTAATATGCTTCCATCCTGATGGTGATGGCCTATCCCACTTTCTCACCAGATCATGGACAATGTCTACGATATTCGATCCCTGTACCTTTGATCCTTCCACAATGATCTCCCCTGTATCGGTCCATTGTATGGCGGGATCCTCATTCAATAGATTATAAAGACTTAAGCCTTTACTCCTCAATGTAAGTGGGAGGGTATTTTTTAATACATGTTCGATATGTTGTGTGGCTAATCTTTTTGGTTGGTCAGCTGTGTCGTCGGGTATAGATCCTATGTCGCCATCGTCCCCCGTGCTGTGCCTAATAACCACAGGAATCTCTGTAGGGCTCTTATAATTTTCGTACTCGTGAAGAAATTTCTGCAGAGCTTCTTGGTATAAGATTCTTTTCTCATCAGGTGTTTTTTCACTGTTTAATAGGGCTAACAATTCGCTTTCCATTCTTTTAAGTCTGCTTTTACGGGGATCTAGATCCGTGTCTCTTTGCAGTGAGGCGTACACCTCGTGGGGAATCACTACCACTTTCTTCATTATATTAATCTAGTCAGTAAAGGACCCAAAACTGAAAATAAGATGGGGAGAAATGACCCTCCTGTTTGTACAATAATTCGTTTTTCTTCGCTACAGTTTGGCTTTTACGAGCGAGTGCACGTATTATGTTCTTGTAGCGGCGTAGGCGAGCCTTCTGATGGGTTTTCATTGATACATTGCAATTTATAACGTTAAGACAGATTTCACAGATGCATTTTAAAAAGTCGGCATCGATATTTTTAATAAACATCTGCTGCATTGCCCGGGCAGTCGATGATAGATTTTTATTAATTCACGGTATTTCTTTAGTCTCTTTGTCATTCTGGAATATACACCGTTTCAGGCTCGTTTGGAAATATATTCGTTCGCAGAAGCACTCTAAACGTGTTTCGCGGATGAAGGTCGCAAAGCAAATATCCGTAACGCGTGCTTGTAGCTTCTTTATAAACTTCCAAAAACTCCTTACGCTGATTCGGGAACATTTGATTGGCTAATACCCCAATTTGTGATACATCTCTACGTTGCGCGAATAAGACTAGATATTGCGTATTTAACGACACATCGCGCATGTATCTATTTTTGAAAAATAGATTCTGATTGATGAAGAACACGCTTATGTTAAGATGGTGGGAGAATACTGTAAATGTCTCGGCAAACGTTTTATCCATCTCCAACATGAGATCGTCAATTACAATGATTGTATGTTCATTTCCCTTTAACGAATTAACGTCATATACGCCTTTGTGGAACAAAATATCATCTTGGTACTCGTTGAACACTGATTGATACGTCGAATAGCACCATATAACTTTACGCACAAATTTCGAGAACATCTCCCCCTTTTCTTTAATGATTTTAAGCATAAACACAGTTTTACCACATCCTGTAGGTCCAGATATAATACATGTGGATGGGCTCGTGAATCTGAATTTTTCTACAGAGTCCATTTCTAACACGTCACACTCCTAAGTGAGTCATTTACAAAATATTACAAATTTTGAGTGCTGATCCTTATATTTCTTCTCCCACAGAACCGTGAATGACGATGAGGTAGAGCAGCCCATCATTACGGATGACCTCGACGACAGTGTAGTTGTGATCTCCTCCCCTGAACCCTCACCAGCGATACCGGTAACACGTCCAAAGCGGAGGTATGAGATACCCACGTCAGGTATAAAGCGACCGAAATACGCGTCTGTTGCAGCGGTAATAGATCCCCAACCCTCAACCTCTTACGCAACAACACCCCCAGCAGCACCTAATATATCCCCTTATTCATCCGCCGCCCCCCGTTCTGTTAAGTCTACAATAATAGAGCCCCAACCATCAACCTCCTACGCAACAGGGCCCCCATCAGCAGCACCTTCCGCTAATATATCCACTAATTCATCCGCCCCCCGTTCTGTTGAGGATGGTATAACGCTGGAATTGGTGCGATCCGCAGCCCCCACCCCAGCCTTGACTAGAAATCGGTATAGAGTCAGGGTAGACCCTAGAGTCATGTATAGCAATGGTATTGAGCGCGGACTACGCCGGGTTGTAGAGCGTATTATAGAGTTTGCTCTTCAGAATCGTGACGAGCGTGAAGTCAGGACGAGTATGTCCTTTGGATTCGGGTCAGATGACGGTGATGTAGACGATTATTGGGTGATAGTGCCATTTAGACGTTTGGCGGCTGAAGATGTAGAATATATATTAGGGCGTATAATGCAAGCCGCCCAAAGTAGTATAGCCTTCAATATGGACAACTTCACGGTAAATATTGACCATGTATACCGTGTTGCGGGTCATAGTGCCATACCGTATACTCTTAACTTCAATTCTCAAGCTATTTATAGACGGCATATAAACGTCGATCGTGGTTGCGGCTTTATAGCAGTACTCTTAGCACGTATGTTTACTGTACAAAATACACGAACTCAAAAAATTTGGTTGCCTACAGTCGTGGAGCATGCCCGTAAACTAGCTGAAGACTGTGAACTTGAATTTGACTGTAATATGGGTCCTGAAGAGCTGAGAAGGGTAGAACAGGAAATGAATGTCCGCATAGTTGTGTTTGGGTTGGATGATCGTCGTAGGACTGTGTATGTTTTTAAAAGCTGTGTGAGAGATCGTACAAGGCCCCTACTTATTTTAGGATTGTCAGGGACAACGTATCTCCCCATCCGTAATATAAGGTGGCTTTACGCGAGTTATGACAAAAGTCGAAAATATGGGAGACATCATGATTTGTGTAAGGGGTGCCTCGAGTTTGCGGATGATATAGTGAGACATTGTAAAGAATGTCACATGGTATGTGAGCAGTGTAAAAGCACCAAATGTGAAAGCCGTGTAGTTGAAGCTGAGAAGAGAGACTGTGATGTGTGTAGACGCACATTTTTCAATAATAGCTGTTTTGATTTCCATAAATCAATTGGCACGTGCAGGAAAATGAGAATCTGTGAATGTGGTATGTTTCACACAATGGATAATTGGGGAAAATTTAAGCACAAGTGTGACGTAATTCACTGTCCTACATGCCAGGAGGAATATAAGGCGGATGGAGTAAAGCATGTATGTTATATGAAAGATGCTAAGCCTAAAAATAACCCCTGTATAACTGTATACTACGATATAGAAACATATACGAACGCTGAAACCAAAGAGGTAATTCCACATTTACTTGTGAGCCAGACTATCTGTGATGAGTGTATGGATATCGAATGTGACGAGTGCCCCAAATGTGGTAAACGGACAAACGTTTTTAAAACGAATGTCAGCGATAGTCCTGTGAAACTATTTGTGTCCTATATTGTCAAGTTAGCCGACAAGTTCAAAAAAATGACTGTGTATATTCTCGCCCATAACGGGGCAAAGTTTGACACGCAGTTCCTTTATAAGGAGTTGCTTGAACACGAATCCTCTGAGATATTTACAGGTGATCCATTGAAAAGAGGCAACAAATTAATACAGATGCAGATAAGAGGCAATGTACAATTTAAAGATACTTTATTATTCACACCTTGTAAATTAGCAAAGCTACCCAAGGTGATGGGAGTAGCAGCTGAAGTTTCCAAAGGATACTTCCCATACACTTTCCTCACCAGCGAGACTTTAAACTACGTAGGCCCACCACCCCCCAAACATTATTTTGACTGCATGGATGAACGTGAAGACTTTGATCGATACTACGACAGTTTTAATGAAAGTAACCCTTATAATATAGCTGATGAATGTGAGCGTTATTGCGTGAATGATGTGCGCGTGCTTAGAGTATGTTTCCAGGCCTTTAGAAGGATGTACATAGCCCGTTTCAAATGCGATCCACTGCAAGTCGCAACCACCATCGCATCATTATGTTTTACGGTGTTCAAGAATAACTTCATGCCGAAAGACACCTTAGCCATTATTCACCGAAACAATCCCCGCAGTTACGGGCACAAGGCTATTTACTGGCTCATACACCTACAGCAACAGACAGGTGTATACATAAAGCACGCCCGCAACACGGGTGAAGTACCCATTAAGATTAATGGACGTGTTTTTTGGGTTGATGGGTTAAGTGAAAACCGTGTCACTGGTGTGAAGACTGTGTACTCCTTTAACGGTTGCTGGTGGCATGGATGCCCCCGTCCTGAGTGCGGAGTCACCGGAGATATCAACGGTAGGTCTCCTGCCGACTGTCTTGCATCGACCCGCACCCGCGATCAACTTATAGGATCACAGTTCACTCACAAAGTCTTGTGGGAGCATGAATATGATGCACGGATGGAGACAGACGAGGTGTACCGTGAGGAAATAAAAGCGATCAAGCGTTCAATGGTGCTGGATCCTCTCAAATGTGGTGATAGCTTGTTTGGAGGACGTACAAATCCTTTCAGACTATACTTCCCACCTACGGAGGGCGTGAAGCTCCATTACTACGATTTCTGTTCTTTATACCCATACGTGATGAAGAGCAATCCGTACCCCGTGGGCGCTCCTGAGAAACTGGTGGGGCCTAGCCTACCATCCATCAATGAATTTTCAAAAAATTTGAATGATCGTTACTTTGGGATCTCTTTCGTAGACGTACTCCCCCCACGCAATTTATGGATGCCGATCTTACCTGTCGTTATCGACGACAAGCTCATGTTTCCCCTGTGCGTGAAGTGCGCGGAAGAGGATAACGGCGAATGTAACCATATACCCCACCAGCGTAAGATCAGAGGCGTATATACAAGTCCTGAGTTGGCCCTAGCCGTGCGCCATGGTTATAGAATACTGAAGATACATGAGGTGTGGAGGTTTCAGAAGCTACCCAACCTTTTCACACCATATATAAACACCTTTTTGAAGGATAAGGTTGAGGCATCAGGGTATCCGCGAGGAGTTGATACCGAAGATGAAAAGTCTGCCTATATTCAACGTTACCGCGACCGCGAAGGTATACAACTTGATCGTGTCCAAATTGTAAAGAATCCTGGCAAGCGCTTTAGTGCAAAGTTGTGTCTAAACAGTCTATGGGGAAAATTTGCGCAGAATACCGGCAGAGGGAGCATTCATTTGGCACAAAGTTATAGCGATGTCTGGGATTATGCCAATGCCCCCGATAAAGAGGTCATGGAGATCGTAAATGTAGGTAATACTTACGTAATAAAGTACAACAACACTGAATTTGCCACAGATACCTCAAGGGTTACAAACATACCTGTGGCCAGCTTCACAACAGCCTACGCCCGTATAAAACTTTGGGGTCTATTGCATTCTCTTGGGCGGAGAGTATTGTATGCCGATACAGATAGCGTGATATTCACAGAG
Organism: Bathynomus jamesi; assembly: GCA_023014485.1. Taxonomy (NCBI): domain Eukaryota; kingdom Metazoa; phylum Arthropoda; class Malacostraca; order Isopoda; family Cirolanidae; genus Bathynomus; species Bathynomus jamesi. The sequence continues at coordinate 23,122 of JAJOZX010011989.1, forward strand.
AGGGAGGGTGAATACATGCCCACTATTGGGGAGTTCCTCGGCGAGCTCACTGATGAGATCAAGGATGAGTATGGGGACAACGCATACGCCGACTCTTTTGCCTCAACAGGACCTAAGACTTATGGGGTACGGGTCAGGGTGGGGGATGAAATGAAATATATCGTGAAGGCAAAGGGTATTACGCTCAACCATGCGAATCGGGAGGTTGTTAACTTTGAGTCGTTGAAGGATCTAGTATGTTTGGATGAACAACCTCACCAACTAATTGTAGGCACCCACAATTTTCGGGCGCAGAAGCTGGGGGCGTGAAGGAACTTAGGGGTACGATGGTGTGCCGTAACACCTATAGGAAACGTTACCAGTTACCTGGTACCTATGATACCGTACCCTTTGGATACCAATGATGCTTCTAACTCACACGTCTTGTATATAATCGTATCTATTTGTAATATATATATATATATATATAACTTGAATATCTCGTTTATTAAATCGTATTTGTAAATATATATAACTTGAATATCTCGTTTATTAAATAAATCATGTTTCAAATAGCGTTTCACTTTCTCCTTTGTGTGTGTGTGTGTGTGTGTGTGTGTGTGTGTGTGTGTGTGTGTGTAAAAGTTCTAAGCTCCGCCCACTGTAAGACCGTGAGTCATGCTACTATCTGGGAGTCCCTGCGTGGTCAGTCGACCGCAGTAAGCCCGAGAGATCAGACGTGTATTCAGATCAGACGTGTATTCAAATGGCTACCTTTAATATTGCTTGTACAACGTTTACGAAATGGTATTCAGTAAAGTGCCAGGATGTGGTGGATACCGAAAAACTTCCTATTCATCCCTCCTATGCCTCTTTTAAAAACACATTGGATTGTGCGAAGTTCCAAGATGTACAAATACTCTACGGATGTTCTGGTGAGACCGTTGAAGGCTTTCGTTGCACAGACGATGTGCTGAAGTATACTGCAGAGCTAAACTTTATAAAGTCTCACATACACCGTGAAGTAAAAGAAACAACGCGTGCAGAAGAGAAGCAGCAGGTATGGATAATGAGTCTTGCTGATGGGTGGTGTGACAAGCGGTATTACGTCATGCTACACCATGTCGATTACTCATACCCTACGACTGGAAATGTGAATCTCGTGATCATGGACAATCTTAAGTATTTTTATCACTATATTAACGTATATCATGATGAGGTTCGTAGTGAGGTTGTGGCTAGTGCCCTGCGTGAATTTTTAACAGAGTTTAGAGACGAGTATCGTTTGATGGGCAGAAAGGAAAAATATGAACATATGTTCCTCTCAAATAGTGCGCCGAGTGTGGAGATGTTTAGTAAAATGTTCCTAGTTCTTATCCAAAATGTCTGGTGCGTAGGCTGGTAGTGATATTCTTGTACCGGTACAACAATTCGACTCGCGGAACAAGCCCATTCACGTATCATCGAGTCAGCCGCCCGTCGAACCATTCCTGCCTACCTGCGTGCCTCACACGGCTCATAGTTATCTCAGAGCTTGAGCCGAGTGGACGTGCGCTCTTCGAATACGATGGAACTTCCTTTGAGCAGCATTCTCAACGCCTCGTACGATGTGTCCGTGACGAAATCGTTGCGCGTGTTCAGGCGTAATTCCGGTACCATTAGCTATGTACTGGAAACGGAATGTAGACCGACAAACAAACGGGTTTATTTAAGTATCGAGGAGATGAATAGAATCTTTGTGATAGTTGAGAAGTGGAGTGAAGATCGTTATAAAATACCTGCTAACGTAGGTACAAGAAGAGAGCAGATTAGTGACGCACCCTCATACGCCGTTGTATGTACGTTGTGTATAAATAACGATCGGCCGTGCATTGATATACGGTTGATGTGGAAGAATGCTTCTGATAATAACGCTCTTATTCCTACGCGAAACCGTTTCATCCTCGACAGAATGTTTGAAATCGTCGGATTCCGTAAGCTGAAACCTATATTAGACGCGCGTGTTACGGTCATGCTTTATTTGATACAGTACTTGAATACGCATACACCGCTCTGCTCGATGGTTTACCGAGTGTAGGGCTGGTGAGAATGGTCTAGTGCTGGATGTTTATTTAGAAAGTTTAGACTCTTTGAAATACCATGAACTTTAGTACAAAGCAATTGATCGGTACAAGGCTGAGCTCACCTACACCGTTCACCCTGAAGAACTATTTCTTTATAACGCGCAGTTGTCGTAACGATTTAGAAGATTATTTCAATTGCCGCTATGTTGAGTGAGTTCACGATTGAAAAGCTCGAGTCGGTAGAAATAAACCCTCGATTGGAAAAGGGTTCTTATAAACTTGTGTTTAATAATGTAGCTAACGATGAACTCTTTGTGCGTGCTTTTGATTGTATTCTAGACGTATTTAAAGATGACTTACCAACCGGTTGTAAAGTGGGAACAAAAATAGTACTGAACGATATGAAAGCCCTTCATATCGAATACAGGTTTCCCTATACTTTAAGCGGTGAAATATTATTAAGCCGCATATACTGCGTAATGCAGAGCAATAATGATGTAATTGTAAACTCGATTAAGACCGAGTTTAGTATTTTGAAAAAAAAGTGAATTGTATTTATATTTTGCTTGACATTTCTCCTGTACTGATTATACGCATATTTCTATTGAAATGTATATTTATTTGAAAAGTATATTTATTTTATAAATATATCTCCATAATTGTGTGTGTGTGTGTATTTCTCCTGTACTGTTATGTACATATTTCTATTGAAGTGTATATTTATTTGAAATGTATATTTTATTTATATATATATCCATAATTGTGTGTGTATATATTTCTGTTATACGCATATTCCTCAAATGTATATTTATTTTCTATATATTTATAATAAAAAGAATGATGCAATGTTGTTTAGTGTTATGCCTTCTACTACCGGTATTCGAAATATAATAATGTATACAGTGGTATTGCGGTATCTGGCAATATTTAAGCCTTCTAAGCCAACTGGCTGATTAAGAGTCTATAATAATGTATACAATAATACTGCTAAAAGAGGTATCTGGCAACTCATTTACAGCCAACTGGCTGATTAGGCGTATATATAATAATGTATACAATAATACTGCTAAAAAGAGGTATCTGGCAGCCATTTACAGCCAACTGGCTGATTAGGAGTCTATAATAATGTATACAATGGTATCGCGGTATCTGGCAACTCAAGCCATTTACGCCAACTGGCTGATTAGGAGCCTATAAAACAACGCCAACTCGGCTGAAGTCTTAATGTGCACTTGGCTCCTGCCAGGTGAACACCTCTCCTCCTCTCTCTCTTGGGGGATAACGCCGCCTCCAAGTTTCCCCCCCCCCTTTGCAACACCCCCCCCTTCGCAACAACCCCTCCCCCCTTTGCAACAAACCCCTCCCCCTTGCAGCACCCCCACCCCATTTGCAACAACCCCCACCCCCTTTGCAACATTACATAATAACCTGCAACATTCTTGCACTCTCCCCTTTTGCGGCTATACTACTTCGGCCGACTGGGGGTTTTATAATACTAGTATAGAGTGTTCATAAAATCACGCAAGTGAATATGCATGTACTCGTACACTTCACCATATCCACTTGCGTAACTTTATGAACATCCTATATTACGTGCAGGGACTGTTTTGCAAACTGAGCTCGACCCAAATGATTTTGCAAGCAGACTTGAGAGTTTTCTCACAGAGTACAGATTATCCCTAAAGTAAAGCACTACACTTCCCCTCCTATCTATGTGCCCTGTCTTCGTGAAACATTTTGTACCCCCCCCCTTAGCTGAAATTCTTCTTCAAGTCTCGTGTAGATGTACGTCTCCAACTTTTGAAAACCGCTTTGACATCGAAATTTTCAACACTAACTAAATCTTTCAGTTAGTCAAACTTATTTCTAATTGACTCGTTAAACTGGACTACCTTTAGGGTATTACTCTGGCCAAAGCAACGACATTTATTTACAGGGTTGTACAGTATAAAGATGGATTAAATTCCCTCACTTTGATTTACCTTGGTCATTTACATTTATTCCGTCCGCTAAAAACAATCCTTTCCCATCCCCCATTCAAGCTGTCCCACTGGTTAAGAAAGCTCTTTCCTCCCGTTTTTCTTTAGGGACATTCCTCAATTTCCTGATTTCAAAATGGGTCCATATTATTAATAGTGACAAGCTACTTGTATTAACCCTTACTTTTACGTTTATGCACCTACAATTTTATAACTGTAACCCCCCCCCCCCCCCCACACACACACACACACATATATTTGTGCGCAACTCCGTATAAGAAAGGTACTTACGTAGCGAATTTTTAAAATTCATACAGCTACAAAACTAATTAATCTAATTTAACTTCAGTGCCATCGAACCGAGAAGGGCGTGATAAGTGTTTCGGGCGAATTAAAGTTTTTTTGTCAAGTCATTAAATAATGAAGTACATGGTAATCCAGCCCAACCTAGCCGAACCTAACCTAGTCAAGATTAACACCTTTATTCTGACAGCAAAAATATAGGGTGGGCCAAAGTCAGGAAACATAGGCACAATGGTTTTTTTTAATTGAAATGAATAACTTTTATTAATAATAAAATAAATACATTGGTTTTACAATTTACAATGACAAAAAATTGAAGCTGGATTATTTATTTTATTTTTGGCCCTTAAACTTTAGGCTTTACTGGGCTCTTATTAAAAATAAAAAGCTAGCTATTATTAATAAATAAATAAATAAATGCAAGATCATTATCGAAGGTACATGAGAGATAAGAGCTGAACAATCGCAAGAAATGTGTCTTTAATACTAGATTACACACGAGAAATTAATAAACAATAGTAATGGACATTAATCCTAGATTTTTGTTAGTATGCCATCATTAATCAGGATTTCAACTTGGTTTTAAACGAATTTACATTCACAATATTTTTTATATTAGCATTTAAATCATTCCACAGTTTCAATCCAATGAAAATGGATAGTTTTTGAGATAACAATCTAAATTGAGGTATAACTTGCTTTGATCGATTTCTGGTCTGATACGAGTGCATTTCTTGATAAGTTACAAAATATCTATTTACGCATTGTAAATTAATGATTTTGTTTTTACACTTGTAAATAAAAATAAAATGTGCCTGTTTGATTTAGTGGACCGACCAAAATTCAAAAATCGACTTTGAACGGCGTTTTTTGTTCATAGCTGGCACCCATGCTAAATCAATGTACCTGTGCGTGAGGAATAAAATGCAGGTGGATGCAACTCTCGCTTTTGGCTTTGAAGGCCATTTTCGAGGTCAAACTGTGCAAAAAATGATATTTTCAATTTTAATTTTAAAAAAATATTCTGAGCCAATTGGTTTAGTAGTATGGGCGCAAAAGGAGAGTGCAATGCAATTGCAGATGTTGATCAATGTTGCACGAGTGCCACCCCCATTGGCACCAGTGCCAGTGACAAACCCCCTTGTTGCAAGGAACCCCCAGGGGGGTGTTGCAAGAGCAAAGCAACAAAGGTTATGCAACTTGGAGGCGGAGTTATCCCCCAAGAGAAAGAGAGGAGGAGGAAAGAGAGGTGTTCGCCTGGCAGGAGCCAAGCGCATATTAAGACTTCAGTCAAGCGGCCGTTGTCTTATAGGCCCCTAATCAGCCAGTCGGCTTAATCAGCCAGTGCCTCCAGGCACTATCAGCCAGTTGACACAGTGTATACTTCGTTTTGGCACGTGCACACCCGTCTATACGCCCATAAAATATTACGCACACACGATTATATGCGTCGGGCTCGAGACCCGGCGGCGGCGCGTCCTTCCACGGTTGGTAGCCAGGGTAACCTAATGATCCGTGTTAAACTGTAGGTCTAAGGTGGAGTGTAAACATCCTTTCACGAATGGTAGATAAGTGGGTAACCAGTCTCTCTCTCCCCTCTCTCTCCCCCCTCTCTCTCTCCCCCCTCTCTCTCTCCCCCCCTCTCTCTCTCTCCTCCCCCTCTCTCTCTCCCCCCTCTCTCTCTCTCTTTCGCGCGCTCTCTTTTTTATATATATATATACACACACATATCCCCGTTAAAAAGTAGGTCTAGGGTGGGGTGAAAAGATTGACAGTCGTCAGAATGAACAATTCTGGCGGAAGCAATCGAAGGGTTAACCAAAGAAAGCCTATATATGTACAGTTCCGGAAAAAAGTTCATCTAAAAAAATTCTGAAAAATATAAAAAAATTAGCACAATAAGTATGCACAAAATTTATAATTAACAATCACGTTAAATTGTATTAATTAACTCAGCCTCCCCCAATTCTGATAATTATTCTTTTAAATTATTTATATCAATGTAAAACCCGCTAATTCCTTCATATATATATATATATATGTATATTATATATATATATAATCTTCGTTCACATTTAAAAATAAAATTTGAAACATCTACATCTGATATTCAAAATTTTTCTACTCAAAATTTTTCTACAACAAAATAATTTAATACAAGAAATGTATGGACTTATTCTGAACTTCTCTCATATATATATATATATATATATATATATATATGTTGGTTATCTAATTCTTTATTGCTGTTTCTCTGGTTTCCAAGATTCGAAATAAGGCATGCACCATTAAATTATATGACTCAGCATCGGGTCATTAATTATACGTGCCATTAGAAGGTCGAGTTTTAAATAGCGATAATTAAACGAGTCTTTGTGAAAGTTGCCTGATGAGGTGACCATTTCCAGTTCCAGACGATTTAATTTACAAGGCATAATAAATTTTACGAAGCTAATTTGAGGGGTACCATAATTCGGTCTATTTTCACCCACACGTGTCTTCAATTTCCTCTGAAAAGTCACATGATGAGGCGTAGATTATTTTTTTTAATTTATTTATTGTATCGTACGATAACCCAGGGACCCCAATAAACTTTTACAGCCGTTTTCTTCATAGATAATTGATTTTGAAATTACCTTCCACTTTTATATTTCAGAGCCATAAACCGATTCACATACCATACCATACCATACTCTCTCTCTCTCTCTCTCGGTCGAATACAAGATCAAAAACTAACGTTTCTCGTCTCTCCACGAATGGGCATATCTGACACGCCCCAGATTTCATGGGGCAACCAATCACAGCCCTGTGAGCGGTGCCCAGGACCTCTGTTTGGCCGCTATGCAGGCATACCCGTTAAGCCTCGCCCAAAATTCACTGATAGCCAATAGGAACTCGCGAATCGTGTGTTGTGGGTTGGTCACAAGCCCCCTTTATAAAAAGGGACAGTTCATCTCGGAGCCTCAGTTCGTATGTTTTTTTCGCTTAGTGCTTTTCAAATATACACTATGAGTCAGTTATCGCTCTACAATTCTCCCGATTTGTTTGAAGATCAAGATTTCTGCCCATCAGCTGCGCCCCACCTTTTCAACGCTGCAGAAAAGTTGTTTCAAAAATTTGTAACGAAATGCAAGAGCAGTTCAGTGTAGACGATATTAAAATGTAAGTAATTAATTTGTGATTATATTCTGCCGCTCATTCAGTGTTAACTTATAAGTGCCATAATAAATGCGATTTGAAAACTAGTTTGTGTTTATTCTCGGTCTATATATAACGTTTCAACCGGTGTTAACTTATAAAAAGCCATAATAAAACGAAGTTAAAAATATTTGTAATTATTCTCCGTTTCCTTCGTGGTTATTTCGGCATATACACTACCGGTCAAAAGTTTAAGTACACCTCGAAATATTCATAAATTTCAAATTTTGTTTAAAGTTTTTTATTTATTAACTAAGTTATCATGACAGAAATTCATAAGCACAAACATGGGAACTTAAATAACAACAAATCAGGACAATTTACCAAAAGCAAAGTCTAAATTTTAGATTCATCAAAATAGCCTCCTCTAGCAGCAATTACAGCAGAACAAATTCGAGGCATGCACTCAAAAAGAGAAAGAAGATAGTCTAGTGAAAGCTGCTGCCAGCACTCTTGTAAGAGTTCCCACAGCTTCTGAGCACTGGATGGCTGCTTGGCTTTCACTCGTCGATCCAATTCATCCCACACTAGCTTGAAGGTGTTTAGATCCGGGGACACATTGTATTTTCATTTAATTTATTAAATGGTAGAAAACATGTACAAAGCGGAACCAGTGTCCATTAAATAAGTCTTAACGGCTACATTTTACAGTTACAAATGTGTATATACAACTTTACACAATATAGATACACACCTTTACACAATACAGCGGGTGCTAACATATGGGAACCTTTTTTTTATCTGTCTGCATACCAACTCGTCATTCATTTCAGTGTCGCACAAATCGAATAATTTTTAAAAATTTACAAATCCCTTCCCACGTGACATGTGCATAAGAAATGAGAGGGCGTACATCCCGCACGTGTTACTATAATATCCTTGAAGGCGATACAGGTTCCATACAATCTCAGGTACATGTATTTCCTCGATAAACTGTACAACTACAGAATCATTCCAGGGCTGAGCGTCGAGTGAGTCAAAATAGTACATTCTTTCCCTATTTTTAAAATAGATTGTAAACCAATGAATCCCCTCACCCCCACAATGTCGGTGTTAACGATAATCCCGTACCAGTTTCTCGTAGTTGGCAAATTCACTATTTCATTCTTCGCAAACACACCGATAAATTTGGAGCATGTGAATCGGTCACTTTTCATTACTCTCTGGAGTGTATTCGCGTCCATTTTAAAAGTCTGTCACCATGTTCCTGAAACGATCAACTTCTAGTCGTGCCTGTGATTCGAGGTACACGAGTACGCTAATAGGCACGTCTATAGGCTTGGCAAATTCCAACTTGACTGAGATGTTTCCACTCTGTTGTGGACTTCTTAAGTGCGTATTTACACTAGCAGACAAGTCAAGCGTAATATCAAATGAATAAATGTTAAATTCTTCGACAAATTCTTTCTGCGTTACACCGAACCCAAGCTCGTCACATGCACCTGTATTGTGAGCCAGACTACTATAAGCTCTCGCGCAGAGCGGGAACATAGCGTCTGATGAGTAATCAACAGTCATAGTCCCTCCCAAAGCGATGCCATTTACGTATAGAGTAATATTTTTAAGGCCGAAATTCTCGAATTTAAAGGCACTCTTTTTATATTTTTCATTCGTCGAGGCGTGGTCCTGCATTCCAATTAATATCCTTTTAGGTAGGACTCCAAGGGCCACGTTTTCTATTTGCTTCGATGCCAACCCGGCGGGCACCGTGTATAGTTTGATCTGTATCCTGTTAATTGGGTATTTTACTGTGGCGTGTATTAAGTCTTTCTCAATTTCTATTTGTTTTGGCGAGCTTAATTTCACTAGGCGTATGCGCAAATACGCCACCATTATGTGAATCACAAAGGGTTTCGCCCCCTCTTCTTGACCAGACCCCAGATTTATGCAGATCTCAGGAATCGTGCGGTAAGCTTTAACTTCATATCCACCCGGTTCATAAGCAATTTCTCCTGGAATGTGAAATCTGTATGAAGACGTCCAAAACATTCGTATATCTTTTTTTTAGAATTTTTAAATTTATCCTTTATACCATTTTCATCTTCAGTATGGTAATATCCATCTGCGGTTAAAAAGGTGTTCTTCGCTTCTTTTGAAAAGTTGAGGACATTTTCCAGATAGGCTGTACGTGATAATACTCAGTTCCTGCCGAGATGTTAAACTGATTTAAATACACCTCACACTGGCTGAATATGGAGTGTAAAAAGTTGGTTTCAGGGTACGCAGTCCGTTCCATCAGAATGGGTTATACGCAGTTTAGCGTACATGTGCATGCAGCTCGGGTCAAAAAAGTAAGCGCCTGAGCTGGGTATCACGAATTCTATAGGGGCACTCGGCGAACTAATTGTGTTTAATGGGTTAATTGTAATAAGGTCGCTATGCTCAATAGAGACCTGAGTGGGGAGCATATCAAAGAGGGACAGTTCCGATTTACAGCATTGTGAATTACACGGATGGATGAAACGCGCCATGACGAGTCAGGAATAGTGCCACCTCTCTCGACAACTAGTAATCAGCCTATGATTCGTGAGAGTAGTGTCCTCAGCTTATATCAATTAAAAAAATGATCAGCCATAGGTTTCATACGCTTAGAGCACTTCTTTTTTTATTTCCATTTACGTTTAGCGCCACGTGATGGTAACCTCTTCTTCCTGGCAGATCTCTTCTTTCCGCCACCACGGATTTTTCTCTTTGCATCTTTGATGATTTCGTCCCGTGTACGTTTTAAATGTTTTTTTTAGAGCTTCTTTAGGCTTAGTTCCACCCATTATGTCTTCTGCCACGTTTAAACCTGTTTGTAACGCCTGCCTCCCTAGGTACCTGGCACCCCTCTTCAACAGTGGGACAGCGGTGCGTAGTATGGATGAAAAAATGGATCCAAGCCCACTCCCACGCTGGTATCTCACTCCTCGATAGACTGTGAATGGCCTTCGGGTCATTATAAACGGCGAAAGTGTAGTTTCACTGTTAAGCTCCCATCACCGAATGGAAATTTTTTCCCTCAATCGTTCTTATATATGAGATGTTGGTTAATAGATTAGTCGCAACATTCACATAATGGGGCTTGTCATATGTAATGCTCAAACTTTTCCCTCTATGGTTGGGGATGTGTACAATGCGCAGCAGGCGCGCCTGGGTGTCCCCAACAAATTGGTGCTCTACGATATTGCTGTAAATATAGCACATGTCTGGAGGTGGAGAGTTTTCACCCAATTTCTCCATCTTCAACTGATACATTAAGCTGGACAAGTCATGCTGTGCCTCGTGAAAGGTATCTCTTTGAAGAGCTGTGCTATATCGGCCCTCAGCCACAATTGTGAACAGCTCTTTATCTTTAATATTTCTACCTAGCGTTGATTTTAACTTCAATGTGCATGCAGGTGTGTCTATGTTTACGAGTTCAAAAAGTAAATCGTTTGTCAGGTACGACTTTTCAAGACTCTTGTTTAACCCCGTCACAATGTCCATGGCTGTCATAATGGTCGATTCTTAGCGAAACATTTGTGCTATAGTACTGTTCCTCACCGAACAGGACTGATAGCATAGTATTGTCTAATGTTATGCCTAATTTTTCGCTCTCATCGATTCTTCTAAGGATCATAAATGTGATTTGCTCATTTTCAAGAGTTAAAAATTTGGAGACTAACTAGAGTTCACATAAACCCACCTCATACGAATCACGATCCAATTCAATGGGTCCGTGGAGTTCTGTCACAAAGTTGGCCAGGGTGTTGTTAGGATGTACAGACAGAGAAAAAGAGGAAGGGAGTGTGACATAGAAGTGGCTAGGCGCCATGTTGCATACTAATTAAGTTTCATTATTGCATCAGCTTTTATATAGATGTTGAAGCTTTCTGGGTAACCCAGCCATTTCACCAGGTACATTTTTCTCTTTCCTGAACCTTTGCTGCCTAAAATTTTTTCAATTTTAAACACACTTTTTCCTAAATTAAATGTCACTTTCTGCAACTCTTCGCGGTAAAAGCCTCCAGTGACCTCTTCCCCATTCAAATCTTCAACGTAATACATCATTATCTCGCCTTTAGGTCTCACAGCACGAACTTTAAAAATCTCACGTGTCCATCGTTGCTCAAATCCCTTGGTGGTGCTCCATCTCTTCTCACCTCTGGTAGCACACCTCTTTGTTAAATTTCGTTAGGTGTTGTGCCAATCGTATGGTGGTGTGAACGGTTGTATGATGATGCCAATGACCCGAGAACGTTTATATATCTGTATGTGTTTGTATGTGTAAAATAGCGATGCATGCGTTCCTTTATGGTACGTTGAACTCTTTCAGTTAAAGAGGCCTTATGTATAGAACTGTTAGTTTAGTAACTGTTATTAAACTCTGTCAGCATGTTCTGAAAAGAGCGACCTATAAATTCTTTCCCCATATCCGTACAAAAATAGCCAAGAACCCTTTCTTCTTTTAACATCAACGTTTTGGTCGCTTCAGCAACTATTTCAGGCGATTTATTTTTCAGGAGAATTAACCACAGATATCTAGAGAATACATTTATTATGAATAGGATGTAGCGGTATCCGTCATTATACACTGAATATCTTTGCATGTCTGTTAAATCCGCTTGCCAAAGAGAGTCAATCGAATCCGTGGTTGTCTTAGCCGTTTTAAACCTTTTTCTCACGTTTATGAAATGTATAAGCATCCTGTTCCCGCAAAAACCGCTCAACATCTTTTTTCCCTACTCCGTAAACACCTCTGTATAGTCTATTAACGCCACCATAGGAGGCGGGGTTAGAAATGTCATAATAGCGTTTACTTAATATGTTATCCATTTGCGTATTTTAGAGACATGTGGATAAGGTTGGCCGTTTGTTCTCTTCTTTCTCTTCTTCAGAGACGCTGCTGCTGGGGGCGATGGCGTGCTCAGTTGTGACACATGCGAGACTTGATCCAAGTCTTTTAACCTATTCAGATTACCTATCAATGTTTTGGGGACATTTATTTGTTGTAGTCTTGCTTTAATATGCTTCCATCCTGTTGGTGAGGGTCTGTTCCATTTTCTCACCAGATCATGAACAATATCAACGATATTGGATCCTTGTACCCTTGTTCCTTCAACAATGACCTCTCCTGTATCGGAGACTGTTTTTTAACACATGTTCGATGTGTTGTGTTCCGTTGTTCTTTGGTTGGTCATCTCTAACGTCGGGCCTAGGTCCTTTGTCGCCATGCTCAGCGCTACTCGCGCTGTGCCTAATAACCACGGGGAGCTCTGTAGGATTCTTATAATTTTCGTACTCATGAAAAAATTTCTGCAAAGCCTCTTGGTACAAGAGCTTTTTCTCATCAGGTGACTTTTCACTGTTTAATAGGGCTAGCAACTCGCTTTCCATTCTTTTAAGCCTACTTTTACGGGACTCTAGAGCCGTATCTGGAATCTTTGAACTTTGCAATGAAGCATACACCTCGTGCGGAATCACAACCACCACCTTCATTATATTAATCTAGTCAGTAAAGGACCCAAAACTGAAAATAAGATGGGTAGGAATGATCCTCCTCTTTGTACAATAATTCGCTTTTTCTTACCCACAGTTTGACTTTCATGAGCGAGCGCTCATATTATGTTCTTGTAACGACGTAAGCGAGCCTTCTGAGAGGGTTTCATGACAGATTTCACAGATGCATTTTAAAAAGTCGGAGTCGATATTTTTAACAAACATCTGTTGCAGTGCCCGTGGCAATTGTTGATAGATTTTTATTAATTCATGATATTTCTTCAGCCTATTTGTCATTCTGGAATATACACCGTTTCAGGTTCGCTTGGGAATATATTCGTTCTTAGACGCACCCTTAATGTGTTTCGTGGGTGAAGGTCACAAAGCAAATAGACATAACGCTGGCTTGTAGTTTCTTTATAAACCTCCAAAAACTCCTTACGTTGATTCGGGAACATTTGATTGGCTAATACCCCAATTTGTGACACATCTCTACGTTGTGCGAATAAGACTAGATATTCTGTATTTAGCGACACATCGCGCATGTATCTATTTTTGAAAAATAGATTCTGGTTGATGAAGAATACGCTTATGTTAAGATGGTGGGAGAACACTGTAAATGTCTTGGCAAACGGTTTATCCATTTCCAACATGAGATCGTCAATTACAATAACCGTATGCTCATTACCTTTTAACGAATTAACATCATATACACCCTTGTGGAACAAAATTTAATCATGGTACTCGTTGAACGCCGACTGATACGTCGAATAGCACCATATTACTTTATGCACAAATTTTGAGAACATCTCCCCCGTATATTTAATGATTTTAAGCATAAATACAGTTTTTCCACATCCTGTAGGGCCAGATATAATACATGTGGAGGGGCTTGTGAACCTGAATTTTTCTACAGATTCCATTTCTAACGCGTCACACCCCTAAGTGGGTCATTTACAAAATATTACAAATTTCGAGTGCTGCTCCTTATATTTTGTTTTCTTCTTCCACAGAACCGTGAATGACGACGATGTACAGCACCCCATCATCGATATCACAAACGAACCCGATGACCGTGCAGCTACAGAACCTTTCCCCGCTGACAAACCTTCACCAGCGACACCTGTAGCATGCGACAGTTCAAAGCGGATGCATGATTAAGAGCCCTCCACGTCAAATATAAAGCGTGCCAGGACTGCTCCGGTTGTTAGACCCCCAGTAATAGAGCCCCAACCCTCAACGTCTTACGACACAACCCCCACAATAGTACCTTCCTCAAATATGCCCCATTGTTCAGTTCTGGGTACTTCCTCCACAGCAGCTTCTCATACTGTGGAGGATGGTATAACATTCGAGTTGGTGCGCACCGCTACCCCCACCCCTGCCCTGACTAGAAATCGGTGCATGGTCAGGGTTGACCCTGGACCCTGTATACCAACGGACTGCGGCGCGTAGTTGAACGTATTGTAGAGTTTGCCCTTCAGAACCGCGACGAACGTGAAGTCCGGACGATGTTATCCTTCAGGTTCGGGTCAGATGAGGGGGACGATTTTTGGGTGGTAATACCGTTCAGATGTTTGGCGGCTGTAGATAATAGAATATATCTTGGGGCGTATAATGCAAGCCTTTGAAAGTGGTACATCCTTCAATATGGACAACTTCATGGTAGATATTGACAGAGTATTCCGGGTTGCTGGTCATAGTGCCACACCTTATACTCTTAATTTCAATTCTCCGGGTTATTTACAGAAAGCATTTAAACGTCGATTGTGGTTGTGGTTTTATAGCAATAATTTTTTTTTGCACTGAATCCGAATCTATTTTTAGAATTCTTAAATATATTTAACCTTTTCTTCCACTCAAAAAATAATTTAAAGCAGCATTTTCAATTGAAAACTCTCTATCACTACCACTCACTATTTATGAATTTTTACTACCACTACATGTAAGAACTCGTATATATTTTGCACTAAGGCAATCTGCCTTACCCTCTCATTGCGACATATTGCTGGGCACTGACATAACTTACGGTATGTAGGTAGTGGTATTCATCACTGCATTAGTGAAAAGATGCCATCAGTCGCAAGATAGAATCCATAGGTTGTCATCGGAATGCTAAACTAGTGCAATTCATGAACGGCAATTTGTTTACAGAAATTGCAGTTCTATCGTATTAATGGATGAATCAGTACATTTAAAGAGGCGAAAATAGGATTTTCTACAGTATATATATATATATATATATATATATATATATATAATTTTCATATATATATATATATATACACACACAGGGTGTTTCATAACATGTGGGACGCACAAATTTTCAGGATGAATTTAGGACCTGAAAACAATGAAAAAAATGTATATAAACATATGCCCGAGATCGCTTTGTTTCCGAGTTATAACCCGTTTTGTGTTCCAGCAATTCTTTCCGCAAACTGTCTACAAACACTGCTTGCCGACAATGTTTATGAGTGTGTGCGAGACTTATTTCATGTATGGCCTTGCCGGTTGTAATTTTTTGTACACTCTATGACGTGTTTCAATATTGTTGAGTGCAGAGCCATCAGTCAGTCAGAGGTGCATCGCGGTGTTTCACTCTTCGCATTCGTAACTTCTCACCTTGAATAAGTGTAGTCCAGTAAAAAAAAAAACCTTAAAATTTTTGTGCTATTCAGTGATAGTGTGCATTTGAAGTGAGAATGGAGGCTTATTCAAACAAGAAATGGCAGATATGCATCTCATGTATGGACTTGCCGAGTGTAATGCGCCGCAGCAAGACAGGATCATTGAACAAGCAAGTTTCAGATGGTGGTAGATCAATCAACGCGAGAACTGTTGAGTTGGACGAGCGGGTCCTGAATCGCGTTGAGGCACACCCTGGTGTCAGCGCCCGAAGGATAGCAGCAGCAAAGGGTGTAAGATACACAACTGTGCGGAGAATTTTACGGGGACAACATTCAGAGAGTACAAGGCCTTACTGAAGCTGATTTCCAACCACGAGAGACATTTTGTACTTGGTTCTTTCAACAGTGTGCTCGCGATCCTCTTTTTCTACCCTCCGTGTTGTTGTTGTTTAGCCGATCAGCCCACCCTGATCGAGCAAGCTGGTGGCACGCAGGTAACCGATCGCCCTCTCCCGAGTGGACCAGAGGTTCAGCGCACTAGTGATGTTGTGTTGTGTTCTGTGTTGTGCTAGAGTGGTACAGTCTGTCATAATGTGTTCAACTGATTGTGGTGCGTCCTGGCACAGGTGGCAGGTGTCGTCTGTGGAGCTGTCTAGTCTGTGTTTATATGTCCGTAAGTTGGGGTGATGGCCACATCGGAATCGTACTAAGTTAACTCGATCCGATCTGCTCAGGCTGATCTCTGTCTGTCCTGTTAATGGTGGCGGCTTCGCACCTTGGACCGCATTCTGACCGAGTCGTATCAGTGCTTTGTGGGTTAGGTGTGTGTGTATGTGTTTTCTGTACTGTGTGATGTCTGTGGGGCGGGGTATGGAATGGAGTATGTGATTATAATGTCTTTCTGGTGTTACCTTAATGGTGCGAGGTGTCGGTGCGTGATTGTACATGTAGTGGAAAGGGTGTTGTGGGTTAGTTGTCGCTGCTACCATGAATTGTGTTCCCCTCATGTCTAAATGTTCCCTAACTTTCAGTATTTTTGTTTCTGTGTGCAGGTGTTCTATTGGTGTTGTTTGAGTGCATCCTGTAATGATACGAAGTGCGTTGTTTTGTATTGTCTGTAAGGTGTTTATGTGTTTGTTTGAGATAATGGGTGCCCAGCATGGGCTAGCATAGTCCATAACTGAGCGAATATATTGTTTGTATATGAGTGGTGATGTTTGTTTTTAATGTCCTGAATGTGGTTTGCAAAAGATAATGACGTGTTGTATGTGACCCCAAGTATTTTGGTCCTGTGAGTGTGTGGAATGTTGGCGTTGTTTAGTGTAAGCTGTGGAGTTATCTGGTGTTCTTTTGTGTTGCTTGTAAGCAAGGTGATGGTTGATTTTTTGGGCGCTACTTTGAGTCTATTGTGTGTGAGCCAGTCTTGTATAATGTTTATGTATGTTTGTAGGTTATTTGTAGGGGTGTCGATGTTGTTGTGGGTGGATGTTAGAGTGATGTCATCTGCATATGATGATAAGGTAAGCCTGTTTTCTGTGGGTGTTGGAATGTCATGCGTGTATAAATTGAACAGTGTTGGTGAGAGAACAGAGCCTTGAGGGACCCCGTTTGGAAAGAGCTTGGTTTTGGATGACTTGCCATTAAATGTGACATGTAAGTATCTTCCTGAAAGATAGTTGCTCAGCCACCTTTTGGTGTTATTGTGCATGTTTATGTTGAGTATTTTGTTTATGAGAGGGAAGCGTGGGATAGCATCAAATGCTTTACTAATGTCTATTGTTGCTAATAGTGTACGTTGAGCTGGTCATCTGGAGTTGATGCCATCTATGATGTGCTGTGTGAGGTTAGTGAGTAATGTTGTGGTTGAGTGGTGAGGTCTGAATCCATGTTGAGTAGGCGATAGTGGTATGTGTGGGTTGGTGATTTGTAAGATTAGTCTTTCTGTTACTTTGGAAGGTATGCATAGTAAAGTAATGGGTCTATACTCTATAGGAAGCTGGTTCTGTTGGATTTTTGTTTGGTTTGAGTAGTGTAATAATTTTACCTTGTTTCCATATGTCGGGAATAATAGTGTTGGTATGAATATGTGCTGATATTTGTGAGAGCTAGTATTCCCTGTGGGCCCAAGTGTTTAAGGTGTATGTTAGATATGTTGTCTGGTCCAGTAGCCTTCCAATTCTTAATGTTTTTGATGAACTTGGTGGTCTGGTCTGTATTGAAGGGTGTAAATGGTCGCGTCGAGTCTGTAGGTTTTCTTGTGTCTGGCTGTTTGTCTGTCTGCGTGTTTCTAGTTGTTGTCTCTGTTTAAGTGACTTATCTTAGCGTAGTGATTAACTCGGATGTAGCTTGTTGTGTATATGTTGGGATATTATTTTGGCTGCGATAGATAGCCGCGTGTGAGGTGTGAATGCCGCTGTTAGAGTGGGTAATGCTGTTTATAGTCTTTTGTAGCCTGGATGTATCTGTGGAGTGGTTTAGTGTTGTTATGAATTCCCTAAATGTTTGTTTATTTTTCTTTGAGTTTGTTGTTTATTTCTGTGTTGAGCTGTTGCATCTGCTGTTTTATGGCTTCTGTGTGTAGTGTTTGTGTGTTATATTTAAGGTTGTTACGTTGCCTTATGAGGTGGGCTATTTCTCTAGTGTAATTTGGGTTGAATTTCGTAATGTATTTGTTTGCATTATTGATGATTTGATTAAATGTCTTGACTGTTGTATTGATGTTTATGATGGGTGTGCTGTTTAATGTGGTGAATTGTTCCTGTTCCCAATCAGCTTTCTTGTAATTTCTGTAAGTGTGCCTAAGACTGTTGGGGCAGAGTGTACAACGTGTTGTGATGATGATGGGCAGGTGGTCTAATGACAGTTGTTTTTCTGTTCTCCAGTGTGTATGTGTTGCTAGTGAGGGGGAACAGAACGTTATGTCTGGGGAGGAGTTTGAGTATCCTGCTTGATGTGGTATGTGTGTATGTTCTTCTGTATTGTTAAGAATGAAGAGGCTGTTTAGTTATGTGGCTATGTTGGCGCCTCTGGTGTTGCTTTGGTTATGCAGGTACCAACTAGTGTCTTTAGCGTTGAAGTCTCCTCCTAAGATGACATTAGTGAGAGAGGCCAGATTGTGTAGCTGTGGATTGTAGTTGGCTGGCACCTGAGGTGAACTATCTGGTGGGATGTAAATGTTGATTGGTGTGGTGGTGTGTTTTGCGCATGTTTTAATGCAAAGTGCCTGTATTTCTATCGTGTTATCTGCTTGTATTATATTTGTAATGTTTTGGGTGGCATCAGTGTAGCTAATGCTTTTACGTATGTAAGTGATGAGTCCACCCCCGTGACCCCCAGTACGATCTTGACGGATCGCCGTGAAGTCAGGGATGATCGGTGTTTTGTGTGTGCGTTTTAGTTTTGTTTCTTGTATAAGTGCTATGTGAATGTTTTGTTTGTGTACGAATTCCCTAAGCTGCATGATTTTGTTTGTGAGGCCATCTACGTTGTACTGTAATATGTTAATATTATACTTCTGTATGTGTCTCATGGTGCTATTGTGTCTATGACTTTGTGTATGGTGACATGTGTAAGTTGTAGTGGGACTGGATTAGTCTTAATGTCGCCGGAGAGTAAGAGTAGTCCGGGGAGCACGCAATTGCTTCCCGTAAATGAAAAAATAGCACGCGCAGAATAGGTCCGGCCTCGGGAGCCGATCGGCACTCTGACCGTGCCACGCAACAGGCCGTCGACTGCCAGTCTGGTCAACCGTAGACAGCTCGCTGCACGGAGATTTGAGGAAGTTTGGCCATCAGCGCGTTGATGTTTCGGTTTGACGTCGCCTCTTCTTCGCGTTGACGTGTCCCGCGCTGGAGGATACAGCCACTGTTAGAAGCTTCCTTGTCAGCTGCTAACACTTTTTTAACGTTGTTCTAGCTATCTGCCTTTGGGTTTTTTATAAACAAATCTCAGTTTTCTGCTCAAAACGGCTCTTTCTAATTTTAAAATTGATTATTCAAGGAAGGAAGATGTTGACTTCTATTTTGCGGCAACAGTTGATGATATTTAGGTTACTTTATTGATTAATGTAAATGATTAGGCTCTTCAAGTTATAAAATTTTCTTTCGTAATAATTGATAAATACGAAACACAAACCGTATATGCAAACAAGATGATGATGCTTAGACTACTCAAGTTGATGAAGTTTTCTCTTTCTCATATATTGTATCAAGTTGTATCAAGTTGATGAAGTTTTCTCTTTCTCATATATTGTATTGTATCTCATATATTGTAAATATTTTTCAAGTTTCTGCATAAATAAACTTGTGTTTCACAGACAACAAAGACTTCCCTCAATCTTCTATCACATCCTCCGTGTTGTTTTCTGATGAGGCTGCCTTCACAAGAAATGGCGTGATCAATTTTCACAACACTCATCACTGGGCCGAAGAGAATCCGCATGCCATCATCCAGTCAAGGCACCAACAACAATTTAGTATCAATGTATGGGCAGGACTTATTACCGACAACTTAATCGGTCCTTTTGTTTTGCCTGAAAGAATAAAAGCAGAATCTTATTCCAATTTTTTAAGGAATGATTTAAGTGATTTACTAGATGAAGTTCCTCTTGGTGTCCGGCGTCGTATGTGGTTTACAGATGACGGTGCCCCGCCTTATTTTAATCGAGTAGCCAGAGACTATTTGGATGACCATTTCCCTGATAAATGGATAGGCCGTGGAGAACCCAATGCGTGGCCTGCTCGCTCCCCGGACCTGAATCCACTCGATTTTTACCTATGGGGTCATCTGAAATCCATCGTTTACGTGACACCCATTGACAACGTTGAAATGCTTCCTCAACGTGTTGAACAAGGATACCAGATAATCCGAGCAATACCTGGAATGTTTGAACGCGTCAGGCAGTCTATGACGAGGTGTGTTTAGGCGTGTATTCAAGTACAAGGCGGTCATTTTGAGCACTTCTTTTAAAGGTAAGGAGGATACTTGCTGGAACACATAACGGGCTGTAACTCGGAAACAAAGTGATTTCGGGCATATGTTTATATAAACTTTTTTCATTGTTTTCAGGTCCTGAGTCCATCCTGAAAGTGCGTCCCAAATGTTATGAAACACCCTGTATACAGGAGGCCGCAAAAGTCAGGAATTAAAGGAGCCAGAGAAAATGGGTTTTTTCCGTCTATGGCTGCCACTATTTTTAAATAAAAATTACTCTACTTAAAATATTCATTATTTATGCAATGATGACCTTTTGACTCCTGACCTTTGCCCCTCCTTATATATATATATATATATATATATATAATATATATACAGTATATAAACTAACAATAATACAAGGATAAGTAGCTTATAGTCTGTGCCGATGATACAATGTTAATGAATCCTTTGGTTAAAGTTTTGGGTTACTCGAGAAAATTTTGCGAATTATATTCTCAGAACAATGATATTGATTTCAATTACTCAAACTACCGTTATGCATGTCTGTTGCAAAAGCTAAAAGTGGTCAAAATGAAAAGGAACCAATAGAGCCAGTACACGAATTTACATATTTGGGTTACATTTTCACGAACTCTTTGAGTGATGACTCAAACATAAGAAAACAATATCGAAATTTCTGTGCTAAATCTGTGGCAAGGAACTTTCTATACATTCTCTATATACGAAACTAAAGACACTCCTTTACGAACTTTGTGTATTAATATTAACAGTCGGTAGCTTTTCAGTAATTATAAGTTTCTGGCAGAACCCTAAATTTGCTTTATAACAAATCCTTTACAAATGTTTATTAACCCCCAATATCTCGAACTTCCTTGATGTGATATGCTCAATACAGACAGACAGACAGACGGATAAAAAGTTGATAGATAGATAAATAGATAGAAATTTTTAATTTTTCCAATACCGAGATCAACCTTGGAGTGCGGAGAAACTACAATATTTTATACCTTTGAATTTTAACATTTTAAATTTAGTCTAAAAAGTAATTAATTTTCTGTAAATGATGTAACCCTTCTTTAAATAGTGAAATAAAAATACTAATTAAAACAACAACTTTTATTTATTTAGATTAATTGATAAGAAACAGATAAATATTGGAACATTATTAAGATTTCTGTTGTTTGGTCTAGAAAGCGATGTTGACAGATAACTAATTTTGCAAAATAAATAGAAATATATGATAAAAATAAATAGAAATATATGATAATAAACATCAAATGCAGTTTATTTATAAAATTATACAAAATCCTTTATCTAAATAGTGTCACAGTTAATAATGTTTCAGTTAGTTTACAACATAATAATAATAATAATACGCCAAGAGGGACAGAAAATGGCACAGCACTCAGGCCAGACGAATGTGACGCATTGCGCAATGCCTGGATTATTGTTAACCAGCACCACTGGGAGTCGAACCCCGACCTCAGTGACGTCGCTTCACTTATTAGGAAACGGTGTTACCCACTGAGCTGCCGGCGCTGACTATTTTACATAATATATACTGTATATATTGAAGCATTTGATAAGTTTGAATAAATTTCTTATAGCCTACAACTGCTTGATTTCATTAAAATAAGTCTTCAGGTAAAGCTATTTGAAGGTATTTGAGAATTAAGAGTCCTTCTTCAGATTAAAAACTCCCCAGGCTCCATGTATAAATCTTTGTTCAGCTTTCATTTGGGTTGCTTCAACGACCGTCAGTGCATAATAACATCCTTTGCGGGCGGAGCGGAAGACATTATCAGGAACTCCTACAGCCTTCAGCTGAAAAAAAATATATATAAATATATACGTAGATATTTAGGAGTTTAAAAACAATAGATTCACTAGAGTTACTCTCAGTGCAAAAAATATCATCCAGTTGTTGATCTGAAGGTTCTGGGAATTTATATTTCACCGATGAAGACGCTTATTCTGGGTCTTATTTTTTAGGGTAATGTATGAATCTGGTTCCACGAAAAGCTGCAGGACCCATCTTATATGAATCTGTCTGTTATCACGAAAGAAGAATCATACATTTCACGGCAATTAACAAAACAACTTAAACTAAAGAGTCGAGAGGTTTCCCAAGCAGAAGATTATACACTTTGTGCCCATGAATATAAATCTGGTTCAACTGTTTTTTTAATGAAGCTGGACTTTGTTTAACTTTGATATCAGTCATTAGATTCGGATTTAAGATTACGTTACAATGTTTAACGTAAATGTCATATTAAGATTTTACATGTAAGACTTGAACTTGGGTGAAATACAGGGCCAATGAAAAACCTGTTTTTCAGTTTATTGTAAGTGAATCCCGAAGGAAATGAGAAAAAATGAAGCAACTACGCATCATGTTCATTAAACATGGAAGGTCTACTTGAAAGTCTGTATAAGAACAACAGTATATTGGAGTTTATATTTCCTCATTGGAGAAAGTAAGAAAAAGGGGTTTGAAGTACGTGACAATCGGTTCCATTTTATCACTCCAATGATCAGGAAATGTGCAGCTTGAATAAGCTGTAGAGGAACAAAGTCGATTGTTGTAAGATCAACTCCCCAAAATTCCAAGTACGTATAAGCTAAAGTTCAAACTTAATCAGGGCTACATATTGGTTAAGTCAGGTAAGGAAACCTCACCTAACCTAATTTATACCTGTCACAATCGAACGCTTCATTTTTATTTAAAATCTGAACGGTACAACTGTACAATGCCGAAATGAAACAAACTCGATTTGCACAAGGTAGTAGTATCTCTACATAAGATATAAAATTTGTAATAGGTTTGTGAAACACGCCTCAGTTCATAATCATGAAGTATAGAAATTACTTGACAAGTTCAGAAACGAAAATAGGCTTTTCATTAACATTTTGGACCTCATCCCCCCACCCCTCACGATTTATAACATACAGATTTTCATATAACTTTAACTTCTTTATACTTGTTCAACACAAACTATTTCGTTTAGTGATGCTCTTGCATTATCCATGTGGTAGGAGCTACCTGAAACCCTCTTTGAAAATACAGGATATAATTATAAGTTCACATTAAATGAATGATTTAAACGACATTTTCTCAGTATAATGAACTTGACAAACTTGATAACTGGTTGCGTGCAGAGAAAATATATGGAGAAATTGGAAAACAAAAATTCACATTAGTGATTATATTATTTAATTAAAATAAATCGTAAATGAATACTTACAGAGGGGTATAAGCCAAAATGGAGGACAGTTCCATCCGAACCAGTATCTGTGTCAGTGCTTGGATAGATACAAACTGGGTAACCAGAATACCCAATATCCCTTCAATAAAAAAATAAAATAAAAAGAATAAGCGACAATGTCGAAAATATTTTTTTTTATTTAATTTAGTTCAGTGTTACTTAATATCTACATACGTAGAAGTAACTTTGTAACTTGACAGTGTTCTCATGCGATGATCCCAAATGAAAAAATCCCTAAAAATAAGTTGGGTACTGTTGATTTTAGTGGTTTCTGTTAATTCATACTTACGTGTAGAATGTCCAAGGACTTAACCCCGTCAGAATAAGGGAAGAATCTTTGCCACTTACAACTGTCAAATCGGGAGTTGCAATATTGCCGTAAAACTCATCTCCAGTAAAGTATTCTCCTGAGTAAAGAGTGAAACTGTCTTCATCCAATTGGTGACGGTTTCCACCATATTTTAAGGATGACGTCTGCCAAAAATAATTAATTATAAGTTTTGTTTGAAGTTAAAGCTGTGGTTATAAACCCAGTGATTGTGTGTCAAATAATATAATTCTTCAAGTATAAAATGCATACTGTTTCCGGTTATAAAACGAGAAAAAAGTTATTACTATTCCACAGTTTTTCTTGGGAAAGTTGACAGAAATATCTACTCCATGGACCCAGTAAACTTCGCCAGCCAACCTCTTGTTATATTCAATGTTTTCATAATATATCCACCTAAAATAATGATAAGTGTAATCAGTATGATGAACGTACTACGGATGCCTAAGAATAATTTCTGTACGTATATATATTTGTTCACAAATTCTACATAAGACAACTTCCATTCACAATGGATTTTGCAAACAGATTTTTCGATATATTAAATCTGAATATTACCATTCAGGTATTATTTATACAAAGAAATAAAACGTCAATTTGTCATACTCGTAAAATCTAGTTTCAAGAAACAATGAACGTTAATGTTAAACAAAACTTACATTCCAGTTTGTTCGACTCTACAAATGGCATCATTGAAGCCGACGTCTTTAAGATTATTCTCGTAATCTTTGAAAATGCGGTAGTTTGTGTATTGAGAATACCCCGAATAGGCCTTGGTGTAGCAAGGAGTAGTATCTCTATCTGAAAAAAATTATTTTGAATTATTGCTACCTTTATGTAACATACTTAATTGTATTCATATCACCAAACTTTAAATTTGTACTCGTTTATTTTCTACATCAGATTTACATGCACAAAATCGAATTTCATAGTGGTGACGTTCAACCTAATGCAAGTCGCTTTATTCCAGCTCGACCTTATGCAAGTCGGCCTTATTCCAGATCAACCTTATGAAAGTCGGCCTTATTCCAGATCGACCTTATGAAAGTCGGCCTTATTCCAGATCGACCTTATGCAAGTCGGCCTTATTCCAGATCGGCCTCATGCAAGTCGGCCTTATTCCAGATCGACTTTATGCAAGTATATGGATTTCAAATGAAAATGAAAAATTTGTTTAATATTTAACCGAGATTAACTAACCTACAAATACATTTCAGATCTTCAATGGAAATAACTAATCTAACATAACCAGACCAAACTTAACCTAGTGTAACCTAACCGGGCATAATCTAACTTAACCAAACTGAAACTAACATGACCTAATTTAAACTAACGTAGCATGAATTTAACTGATACGCGTAAGGCCGAGATTTTCGACACTATACGCGAGTTCAGAAATTTGGGTGTCGATATTGTGTAGATTGACTGTCCCGTTACGTCTCTACATCATGAATTTGCCTTTACAAAAAATTAAAACCTTTGAAAATAATTATTGTCCACTAAAACTACATCTTACTTTGGATTCTTATTTCAACTAAAAATGAGGTGAAAATTATATAAAATGAAAAGACGCTTAAAAAAGCGTCTTACAAATCAATGAACGGATGAATTATGAATTTACCTCAAAGCAAATTCGCAATAAAATATCTGCTTAAGTTTTAGGAAGTAAATGTAATAGTTTGGGCATTACTTCAGTACGTTTATGTATGCATGTATGTATGTATGTGTGTGTACGTATGTATATATCTAGCTGTCTATAATACAGGGTGTCCGACTTAAATGGCAATAAAATACATTTATAATGTATGCATGAGAAAAATGGAATTAGTTTTTGCAACTTAATGAGACAAAAAAATAAATAAATAAACAAAACTGGAAATTGGAATAAGAGAAATATTTTGGCGTGAACAGTTAACAATAATGGTTTAAAATAAATGATCACAAATTAAACGAGAGAGAGGTGGGGAAGACATGTGGGGGGGGGGGGAGAGAGAGAGAGAGGAGAGAGAGAAAGGGGAGGGAAGAGATAGGGGATGAGAGAGAGAGAGAGAGAGAGAGAGAGAGAGAACTAGCTATCTCAGTAAGTTAGTCGCATTCAAACGTTTTAATGTATTCGAGTCACGAATGTAAACTAGCTTTGAAAATATCAAAACGTTAAAATAATCTTACCTTCTCTCTTCGCAACATTACCGAGCGTTACTCCGCAAAAAACAAGCAAACAAGCTAAGATTCTCTTCATCGTTGAAGTTAATTCAAGAACGTCTTTGCGTGCAAATTTAAACAATGAACCCAAAGCCTCTGTTCCTCACAAATCGGCTCTATATATACGAGTCAACTTAACCACAATCTACTTATCGTGGGAAAACGAGAAGTGTCTATCAAATGGCAATTTCCATATATTTCTCAACATTCTCGTTCAAATAAAAATTATTCAGAAACTGCCAAACTCTGAAACTGATACTGTATTAAAGTTATAAACTATAAATAGTAATTTTTATTGATAAAGAAAATGGTGTCATTTCTTTTTAACTGCGTGAAATTTAGGATAAAATAAATACTGGGAATAGGTATAACTGATTTAGGATTAATGGGAAAGGATTCATTTTTAATTCTTTTGGGATTATTTAGAAAATGTTTTAATATGCGGATTTTCTCTTTTCTTATATATGTTACAGGGAATCTGTATAACTAGGGATTCATGAAGTCCCTAAAATGTTCAGGGATTTCATGTAAGGTTAAGTCGTGATATTTTCGTAGCTTTAACGAAAATACCACTACTTAACCGAACCAGTCGTCAAGGGCGTGCAATTGACCTAACCGGGCATTCAATAATTTTACTGTAGGTTTAACGAAAATATCACGACTTAACCTTCGGGGCCATTCAAAAATTATGTAACGCAGAAGGAGGTGGGGGTGGGGTGAGGTGTTAGGCCAGGTGTTACAGTGTGTTACATGGGGTGGGGGGTGTCACCTCAAGTGTTCATAACACTTCATCACCACAAATACATAAAACTGGGAAATGACAGCATATGTAATTTCAGCACGTTGAGAATAACAAATAATTTGCTGAGAATAAAACTATTATCCTGCATAAAAAGGTGTTTTGAGTAAGTGATGAACAAAAGGTTTTTGGTGAAAGAGAAGTAACAATTTATTGAAAATAACATTTTATAGGGCAATGTGAGGGTGGGGTGGGGTTAGTGCTGGCGTTACATAATTTTTTAGGGGGTGGTTGGATAGGTGTAACAGTGTGTTATTGTGGGGGGGGGGGGAGATATAAATTTTGGTGGAAAAAAGCGTTACATAATTTTTGAATGGCCCCTTACATGAAATCCCTGAACATTTTAGAGATTTCATGAAATCCTTAGTTGCACAGATTTCCTGTAACATATCTATACAGGGTGTGTATAAAGTAACGAAAGTGAAGAGACAAATCCGATTTAAACTAAATTTTCAAATTTTTTTAACTTGTAAAACCATTTTCAACACCTCTTTTAACCTTACTATCGAATGAAGGTAGGTCCCGTTATTCGCGGGGGTTACGTTGCTCGAAAACACTGCGGAACGCGAAACCGCGGATAACGGATTAATATTTCTCAATAGGCCTCATGTTATAAACGGTTACGTTCCATGGTCCACGGACAGCGGTAACAACCACGAAAAATTATAGCTATCGAAAGTTGACTTGGTAATATATTTTGTAGGAACAATAGAAACATAAATGGACAAATAGATTTAATAATACAGTAGACTAATGAAAATTATAAATGGACAAATAGAATTAATGTATGAACTCAAATAGGTGCTGTATTAAGTTAAATTCCGTCGCTTGTTGGCTGAGAGAGTGTTCTAGAATATCTGGAACTTTCGTGAATTCTGGGTTGCTCAATCGCGTTTCGTATTCCCGGGGACATTGTTCCTTAATTAATTAATTATAGAGTACATGTAATAAATATTACTTGTTCATGTTCACTCGCGTTAATATAATTCAAATCGGATCTCGTCTCTTTACTTGCGTTACTTTATACACACTCGGTATATATATCTATATAAAATTATTTATATATATACATATACAGGGTGATCCAGAGAAATGGGACCCAAAAGAAACCCCTGTAACTCTTAAAGTATAAGTCCTTTTATAAAATCATATGGATCATTCGAAAGAGGATAGTTACAAGTTTGTACAGGATTGTATAGGTTTTGACAATACAAGACAAGATAAGATACAAAACAAAATAAAAGTGTTAGTTAGTTAAAACTAACCCTTCAAGATTAGTTTCATAACTGAGCAATATTATGAGCATGGAAGAAGTGTAGTTTCACTCAAAGATTTTTCAAGACAAATTTTCAGATGTCAAAATCACCTAAGAGCTGAAACTACACTTCTTCCATGCTCATAATATTGCTCAGTTATGAAACGCAGCTGTTCCACAGTCCATGCAGTCATCTTGAAGGGTTAGTTTTAACTAACACTTTTATTTTGTTTTGTATCTTATCTTGTCTTGTATTGTATTGTCAAAACCTATACAATCCTGTACAAACTTGTAACTATCCTCTTTCGAATGATGCGTATGATTTTATAAAAGGACTTATACTTTAAGAGTTACAGGGGTTTCTTTTGGGTCCCATTTCTCTGGATCACCCTTTATATATATATATATATATATATATATATATATATATATATATATATATATATATATATATTGGATTCGCTTACTACGAATCCATCGGGTCCAGAATCGAGATCAGGTGACGGCAGGCAGCACGCAGCAAAACCCAGCTGTTCATCTTTCCACACAATAAAATAAATTAGTCGGTAGGTAAATGAGTACCCTGGGTAGCCTAGTGGTTAAGACGCTGGTGGGGCGTGGTTCGGATTCCACGTTAAACTGGAAGCTTGACCTTCATCACAATGAACAATTCGGGCGGAAGCAAAAACCAAAGTTATATATATTTTGCAAACCCACAAGAAAAAATTTAGTATTTTCACAATTTTAATTGTGAAATTCATTCCCCACATACTGTATATCAGAGGTGGACAAATTTCATCCCACACATCAGAGGTGGGAAAATCCGAATGCAGGTTCAGAATTTTAATTGTGAAATTCATTCCACACATATACTGTATATCAGAGGTGGACAAATTTCATCCCACACATCAGAGGTGGGAAAATCTGAATCCAGGTTCGGAATTTTAATTGTAAAATTCATTCCACACATATACTGTATATCAGAGGTGGACAAATTTCATCCCACACATCAGAGGTGGGAAAATCTGAATCCAGGTTCGGAATTTTAATTGTAAAATTCATTCCACACATATACTGTATATCAGAGGTGGACAAATTTCATCCCACACATCAGAGGTGGACAAATTTCTTCCCACACATCAGAGGTGGGAAAATCCGAATCCAGGTTAGGACTCGAGGGGTTTCGGCTGAATTTGGATTTTGCTTATTTTAAGTGGAATTGGATTCATAGTTGGATTAAAATTTTCAACGGATTTGGATCCGGATTCGGAGATTTTGTTCATAGATTCAAGTTCGTATTTGTATCAGATTCGAGGATTCTTTTATAAATTTTTAAAACCCAAAAATTAAACTATGATACAAATGAAAAACAAAATAATCAATTTTCTTTAATCAAATTGATAACAAAATTGATAATGAGCAAGTGGTTTTCTAATTACTTCCGATAAGCTAAAAACCACGTAGGCATTTCCTATTACATGTATATTTTGATAATAATACACAATGAAGTTGTTTTCATATTTGAAAGACTTGGTTATTATTTAAGATACTATATTTGAAATTATGAAGCTGGCATGACGACAGGACATGATCACCTTATATCCGATTTCATACTGAGCATTTGTCATTCATGACAAATGTTCATGAATAAAAATGGCTTTTTTTAGTATAGTGTGAACGCTTTTTGAACAATGCCATTCATGACATTTTGTTCAAAGTTTTGTCCGTGTTCATGTTCCGAGAAGGTTTCCAAACATTAATTTCTTAACTGTCCATTGAACGAGAGTGAAGAGTTGGCTATTGAATGAGACCTTGATCCCAGTGCATCTTTATTTAAGCCTATTCCTTTCGTACAAAAATAATGTATTTGTGCAAAATATATGTAATCTGAAAGACACTTTTGCCACTTTGAATTTATGATTTTGAGAAGGCTCTTAAAGACTTTCATGAATTTATTAGATAGGACTATAGGTAGGCCTAGGTTAAGGATTTAATCCTGGACTAGGCCTCTTTTGTAGCCTGTGGAACTGTAATTTCTTTGAAATTATGACCACTGGCAGCATATTAGGTTGGTATTCTGGGATTAAGGCTAGCCTAGGCTTAATTATAAAACTTTTTATTAATGGGCCACATACGAGAAGTCTGAATAGGCCTAGGCTAGTTTTTTCTGTAGAGGACGTTGGATCATGATTAAAATCTTTTATTTTTGCAAAACCTTACTTTACCCACAGCAGCATTCCTATTTAATATATCTTGAAGTAACACAAACGTATTTAAACAAGTGTAAAAAAAAACTTGCACGTATTAAATGTTTTCTTCGGTATAAAAATCATTGGCAGCGGAACTTATGGGGCGCTGCGCTCCCCCTTATCTGAATAAGGAGGGGCAGAGCCCCTCCTTGTTCAGATCCTTTTTTATTAAGAGAACAAAAATAATGGAAAAGGAAATGTATGCAAACTATATGTGCTTGAAACTGTTGAACTTGCCGTGTGTATTAATTTATGTTGTTTTGAACTAGTGTAACAGTTATGCAAATGTTCAATTTGATTTGTCATTATACATTCTGTACATATAAGTTTCCCAGAGTTTATAATTTCAGTTCACAATCAGTCTAATACAGTGGTTCCCAAACTTTTTTGGCCTGTGGCTCCCTTGTCAAAATATGACAACCTCCGTGGCCCAACCAATATTTTTTTTTAAATAATATGAGTAAGGAATAATAATATAATTGAAGTAGTTGTGGAAATAGTCGAATTTATGTTTATCTGTAACTATAAGTTTACTCCATGGCCCCCACAAAATCCGTCATGGCCCCCAGTTTGGGTACCACTGGTCTAATAAATTTCACTATAAAACGACTCTTGACTTCCTTCTCTTCACACACCAAGAAGAGATAGAAAAGAGACGGTCGCTGGAATTTTTTTTTATCAACAGACATTCCAGGGCCGTGCAGAGGGTCGTGGGCCACAGGGACTTGAGCCCCTGCCCTTTTCCCTCCATGACTCAGAAGTCATGGAGGAAAAAGGGCAGCTTGAAATTGGAACTATATAGATATGACAAAGGCTTGATAGCAGATATCTTCGCGATCTATGATTGGCCACGGCTGTGAAATTATCCTGGAGACCGCAAGGAGGTGTCCTTTTTTGGTTCTGAGCCCCTGCTCTTTAAATGTTCTTTGCACGGCACTGGGCATCACATGTCGGACCATCCTGAATTCTGCCTTCTACGACTAGTTGCTTTGTATTGCACAAAATGGCCGTCAGGATTACCAGTCATTTTGCAAAATGACCAATATGCAGGGTGGGCCAAAAGTCTGGACCCATAGGAAAATATTTATTTTAATACATAAATTACAACAAATGGTAAATACTTACAATGAATATCAACTTTAACTCGTAAATGCGTATCCGTGATACTGTACAGTGGTTCGTACTCCAGTATAAACAACAAATTATAACAAATGCTCAAATTGGCGGCCTCTGACATCGAGACACTTAGGGATGGAATTTATGATTTTTAATAATTCTTCGAATTGACGTTCTCGAGATGCGTGTTTCATTTGATAATCTTCTTGTTGACTTTACTGGACTATTCGTTAAAGTTTCACATACCATTGCAGAGGTATTTTCATCAGTTGCAGTTTTTGGACGTCCAGAACGCCGTCGATCATGTACACTTCCTGTTTCTTTGAAACGTTTAAACAACTTGCCAACAGTCGCATGTGTTACTGGATGCTTATCAGGATGATTTCTATTGAATTCGGTAGCAACTTCTCTGTGTGTAGCGCCCTGTCTTGCGTACATGAGCACAAGTTCTACCCGGTCGTTCTGTTGTTAGATTCGAAGCCATTTCTGGGCTGAAATAAAAAAAGTATTTGAGTATTTATACTGGAGTACGAACTACTGTACAGTATCACGGATACGCATTTACGAGTTAAAGTTGATATTCATTTTAAGTATTTACCATTTGTTGTAATTTATGTATTAAAATAAATATTTTCCTATGGATCCAGACTTTCGGCCCACCCTGTATATTAGTGGTGGACCGGATGTCAGCTTTTCAACATCTGCGGATGCGGATCTTTAATTTCAATATCCGCGGATGCGGATATTTAGTTAATCTATCAATATAATATAAAATTATGAATATATGACATAATTTTTCAAATTTCGTGATATTACTATTATGGCAGGCAATGCATAAGAATTAAAATTAATATTAATGTTTTCATTATGATAAAAATAATAACTTTCTCAAGAGTTTCAGCCACAGAAAATTCAATGAAACAAGTTTCATTCAATTTTCTGTGTTACCAGCTATTTATATTTTGAGGTTTATATATTTGTTTGTTCATTAATAATTAATTAATACTTTACATGAAATGTGCATGACTGGGCCTTATAAGCTACTTTATAAGCTAATTTAATTGTAAATTGCATAATTTATTAGAGGTAATATCCGCATAATATCCGCAGTCAGAAGTGCGGATGCAGATGTTAAAAATGATGCGGATATCCGGTCCACCACTAAATTATATATATATATACACGCGAAATAAATAAATGATGCACGCTCACAAGGAAAAATGAAAAGAGAAAAATCAAGACTCCAAAAATATATAAATCTCTGTACAGGGTAGGGTACAGGGTACTAACAAAATAATTAGGAGGGATTAGCAAAATCTAACAAGTACTAATTAAAAGGCAAAAGGTTTTTTAACAAAATGGGGTCCATTTCATACGTTCCCGAAATGTTAAAATTATTTATAAAACAGATGAATGCACACTCCAGAATGTTCCTTTCAATTATATGCTATTTTTAACAAGAATTTTAGAATTCTTTCAATTAAGACTGATTTTATATATATATATATATATATATATATATATATATATATATGGTTAAACAATGCAGTAGAATTATATGCGTACAGGACGGCAAACTTCTTTTGGAGACAAAAGTTTACTTTTACAAAAGTTACACTGTAGTTTAGTCAGAGAAGGAAAAAGCTAGGAGAAATAGAGACAAAGGGAGACAGAGCGAGACATAATAATAATAATAATAATAATAATAATAATAATAAAAGACCCCCATGAAAGTTAATCAAATTTGACTTTAACTGGTTTCTATTTATTGGTTTTCGGATATCTGAATAATTTAAGAGTCGAAAAACAGAATCTGCAATTACAACACTGCACTGAATCTGAATTTCCAATTTGGCATTGCATGATAATTCTCATTCTGCCTCACTCAAATGCAGTTATTGCTTCCAAATTTTCTTTGTATTATTAAAGTGATAAATCTAACAAAGTTACTACTACAGCTGTATGCACCATCATTTATTTTTAGTGGACTTCGTATGTCATCTTAAATATTAATCACTTTCAGAAATTTATTTTATCCTATATTTTTGTTCGTCTCATAATGAGTAATGTGAATGGTAAAGGGCTCATATTTATGTATTTATTCATTTCATTATTTATTTTATTTATTTATATGGGGTGATTTTTTTTAACTTTAATTCTTTGCGACACACGCAAAAAATTATTTTATTTTTATTGTTATTATTTTTTTGAGTTTCATGCTCTAATCTTGTTACAATTTGACGGACGGAAAAGGAGTATATGCGGTGATTTTAGCATAAAGTTAGGACTGAAAAGGTGGGCTGATTTTGAACCTACTGTGCCTAAAAGAGTTAATTAGAAGGTTTTTTTTTATTAAATGAAATAAAAACATAATGAAAACACGCAAAACATGCTCTGTGATATGTTCTTTCAGCTCATTAACTCTTTTCACACGAACAACACAATTTTGCAATACTCTGACCGAGTATCTGTTGAAATATGAGAAATGTTTTGTTCAATTGATGCTTTCAATTTTTCTGTTGTGTGCGTGAATTCTGTTCGAACATTATCTTTTAAATAACTCCACGGATAAAAGTTACGTGGATTTAGAGCTGATGATTTTGGTGGCCATGATATTCATTTATCACAAACCGCAGGAAATGAAATTTGTTGAACACGATTCTTCCGTCGAAAGTATCGTGTAAGTATCGTGAGCTGAATAAGACATCGTATAGAGCACGTTTTGCACTAGGGGACTAATTCCCCATGTGTAAAGAAGGTATAGTAAAAGTGTCATGCTTTTATTTCGGTTAATAAAAAATGCAAACTCTTGAAAGTGTCAGATGTTTAAAAAAAATGGTGTTATATTAAAACACTTGTGTATTGTGACAAACTCGGTAATCTGGCAGAACCCCCATCAAAGAAACTGAGTTTACTGAATTCATTCCACAAGAGCATCTTGTAAATGCTGTAATGGAGTTCAAGCGTCGAATACACATTGTAGCGACAAATAACAGTCATCTTGTGAAAGTGTCCTAAACTTGGACAGTTTGGAAATGTAAACATTCATATTTATTGAATACAGGGTAATTAATAAGAACAATTACCAATTATTTTTGCACCATTATTTCTTGGACACCCTGTATATTCAAGAGTAAGAGTTAATATAATCCGAAGATATGTCAAAATTTCTTTTATATTTTAAATAAAATTACTTCTAACGAACATTAAAAAGGCCGATTTTTAACGAAAAAAAACAATGCATCACTCTATATATACAGGGTGTACATAAAGTCAGGATCTATTTTTGTGAAGCACTTGGAAATTATATGGAATTCAATCATAAAATGATAAAGTGGTAACATTTATTAAATAACTAAGAGTAGGATTCGACGTGACGCCCATCAGTATCCCTGCACAGCTCAAATCGTTCCGCAGCATTTCTAAACATATTCTGGAGCATTTGCGGGGTTATGTTATCTGCAGCAGTTCGTACACGTGTACGTAAGTTTTCAAGACTCGTAATCTTCGTCTGATAGACGTGCGATTTGATAAAGCCCCATGCAAAGAAATCTAAAGGGGTTAAATCTGGTGATCTCGCTGGCCAAGGTCTGTTGCTTCCGCGTCCGATCCAGCGATTTGGAAAACGTCCATTTAGATAATCCTGAACAATTTTGGCATAGTGAGAAGGAGCACCATCATGTTGATAGACGACGGTACTAACAATCCTCTTAACGTCGTAGCAGTTCCGTGCGTTTGTCTCTCTTCACACGAAGGTCAAGCTGGTGGCCCCGCCTCTAGGCCTGACTTGGTGGAGGAGCGAGTTGTTCTATTGCGATCTCCACCGCACATAGCCAGGTACACCCGGCTCATCTGGTACCGTCCTGATGCAGGCATCTAGTCTTCTTTTGAAGACTTCATCTCTGACCCCTGTCACGTTTCTGAGGTCCTTTGGAAGCTGGATAAAAATTCTTGCCACCCTGACAACCAAGCTGTTTTCTTTCAGTGTTGAGGAGGTCCCTTGTCGGCCTTTAATTTTGGAATAATACACATTCTGCCTTTCCTATTTTCCAGTGTTGTTTGGATGGTAATTGGGTTTAGTTGGACGTTTGGTACCAGTTCTTTTCCATGTATCATATATATTATGGTGTACTAGTCGGGGGAACCAAACGTCCCTCATACCAATAACGAAGGATGCTAAGTAGATATTAAAAATGCTTGCTGAACATTTCCAAAGAGTAGCTTTATTGTTTTATCGGCATTTTAAATTTGCGCCCAATATTGAAATATTGGGTGCCTCTGTTTGATGAAGATTTACACTAAAACGCTACCAGATACAGGTGTCCAGCAAGCATATTTGGAAACTACAAATTATAAGCTTTCCAAAAAGCATTGTTTCATCTGGTTCGCCTTAGTGGTACCGATTGGCCAAAATTTGGGGTCTACCTCACGGACTATACCTCTCTCTTCTCCTTTCCAGGGAGTACAGATTTAGTTTACGTAGTCTTTCCAATAGTTGAGTTCTTTGCAGTCATCGATCTTGGCTGTGAAATGTCTCTAAATATCTTCTAGTTTATTAATTTCTTCCTTCTTGTATTGGGGACGTCAAGACTGAGCAGTATTCAAGTTTTGGTATGATCAGCGTTTTCAACAGTGGGATCATTACAATCTTGTCCAATTCTTTTAAAAGTTCTAAGTACTGTCCCGCGACTCTTTTGCTTTGTTTATCGATATCTGATTTTGTGTCTCGAATTTCGCATCATCGGTCATTATAATCCCCAAATCTATCACTTTCACGCTTCTCTGAGTTTCCTGTCCGTCAGGGCCTTAATATGCTCTGTTTAAGTTCCTCATTTCTGCCATATCTCAAGAGCTGAAATTTCTCGGTATTAAATGTCATGTTGTTCTCTTCTGACCATTTGTATATTCTGTTTGTGTCCCTCTACAAGGCCTCTACCTCTTTTGCATCGCTGATTTTTCTGGTTATCTTTGTATCGTTTGCAAAGGATGTTACTATGCTACTGCTGTTTACTTCATTGTCTATGTCTGTTAACATGATAATGAAAAGGAGCGGGGCCAGTACTGTTGCTTGTGGTACTGAGCTGCGTACTTCCAATTCTGATGATGTTATACCTTGAATTTTAACGACCTGTAGACATTCTATGAGGAAGTTGTAGAGCCATTTTCCTACTTTGCCTGTTATTCCCATATGTTTCATTTTATGTGCTATTAAGTCATGATCACATTTATCGAAAGCTTTACCAAAATCCGTGTATATGACATCGTAGTTTTCATTGCCTTCAAGTGCGTCGAGGATATTGTTATAGTGCTCTGTAAGTTGTGATAGGCATGATCTTCCTGATCGGAATCCGTGCTGATTTTCGTCGAATCTTTCCAGTATATATATATATATATATATATATATATATATATATATATATATATATATCCTCCATTATCAATGCACGCTTGCAACCTTGCTCGCCATTCATGACTTCTCCGTTATCGACGGCAGTACCGCATCAAGAATTTTTTCTTGGTAATAAGCAGCAGTGATTTTGGCATTTTGATCGACAAAAACAATCTCTGACTTTCCTACTTTGAAATAAAGATGGAAACCATGACTGTTTGAGAAAAATGCGGACGTTCCCTGCAAAGTCGATCTAGACTGATAGATTTTTTGTCCTGTCTTCCATAAACTCGGTCATTTTGTGTGTTTATCGTTGAAGCAGCCGTAAAGTTCTCGTCGCTGAACCACATTTTCGACACTTCTCCGTCTGGGAATCGATCTAACAGAGCACGACATTTTTCAACTCGTGCTTGCTTATTTGATGCAGAGAACTTATGAACTTCGACTCTTTTAAAACGTTTAAGACCCAGATCATCTTTTACTATACGACGAACACTAGAGCGAGAAAGTTTTTGAAACTTCTCTAACGGGCTTGTGGGTGTTGGGCCGTTCTTCTTGACTGCATATCATGGATGAAACCGTGTCAATATTTTCCTCAGTACGTGATGTTTTTGCCCTTCCACTGCCTTCTTTTCGTTTGGTCGACCCTGTGATATCGATTTTCTTTATGAGATATTGAAGTCCAGGTATCGTCCATCGTTTATTTGGAAACTCTTTCTTCATTCGTTTTGCACCCCAGTGATTCTCCTTACGCAAGTTCAATATCAATGCTTCATCTTCCAAAGAGTATTTCATTATGTTATAACTTGTTCACCAACTATAGCAGAATGATGGTCTGAAATGAAAAAGGAAATAAATTAATTATTTTGTGTAAAAATTAGGAAAATTTATTATTTATGGAGAAACTGACTGTCATCTGAAAGTATCAGTTGCTGACTTTGACCGCCTTTCCATTGAGCATCATATTCTGATACCTCCCTCCAGTTGTGAGCCTGTACCTCCACTCCT
Organism: Bathynomus jamesi; assembly: GCA_023014485.1. Lineage (NCBI taxonomy): Eukaryota > Metazoa > Arthropoda > Malacostraca > Isopoda > Cirolanidae > Bathynomus > Bathynomus jamesi. The sequence continues at coordinate 61,284 of JAJOZX010011989.1, forward strand.
GGGTCGTTGAATCTAGATTCAAAGCCAGCGTTTGAAAGAGTAAAAGTATGGGTACAACATACGGCCTCAGCAGTAAGATTAATATAGAGGGTGAGCTACAATATTTTTTCAAAAGTTAGGTAATAGTTTTTTGGCCCACCCTGTAAATATATATAATATAATATTTAATAATGGATGCTAAAGCATCTACTTAGATTAAGTTAGGTTAACATAGGTTAAGTTTTTAGTTTTGATAGGGTGTTTCGTCGACCAAATGGTGAGAGGTCCATTTTACCCAGACTCATTTTAGATTCTTTCTGATTCATTCTAAATCCCACCCTCCAACGTCATCCTCAAATAAAATACTATCTTATAATTACGAAAATTCATTAATAAAGGAATAATTATCATTATCTGTAATAAAAATAGATTTTTCATTCAGTTGCGTAATTTCTTATCAAATAAATGAATACTTGCATAAGACATGATGCCTACCTGAATCATGGTAGTGTGACCTTCAATTCAAACTTTTATATGCCTTAAGGAGTGATTAAAGAGTCGTTTAATAAATGTACAGGGTGATTATTCCGCTTGTTTTAAGGAATAAAGAAAGGCACATTGAAAATAAGCGATATATATATATATATCGCAATCGGAAGATCCCGGGTTCGATTCCCGGGTGGTTACCTCATTTTTTCATTTGTTTCGTTCTCTCTCTGTCGTCTTGCGCGGAATATCTCCTATACAAGCGTCGTTCTTTACGATATATATATATATATATATATATATATATATATATATTATATATATATATATATATATACAGGGTGTCCCAGAATTAACTATCTATTTCAATGAAATCGGACAAATTTAATAAAAACTGACATAATTTTGTGTTTATTACTAAATTATGATACAAAAACAATAGATTTATAAATCATAAGTCAAAACTTTATTTACTTGAATGTGATAAGCCTTTTTCATCAGTGTCGAACGCAAGATTCTATGAACTGTTGTCTTGGATATGTTGAGTCTTCGACCGGCCTCCCTAACCGAAGTTGTTGGTTCATCCTCAAACAATTGTCGTACCTGTTCGGTACTGTTACGTGCTGTCCTTGGGCGTCCTCTTCCCACCTCGTCGTGTACGGATCCAGTTCTTTTAAATTTGTTCACAAGTTCACGAATCGCTTTGTCTGTAGGACCGGTTCTGTGGAATCTTCTTGTAAATTTTTCTCTGATTTCATTACATTGCATTCCTTTGATATGGGATGTTACAACAAAGATGCGTTCTTGTGTATTCATTATTAATAGGGTTCTGAAAGAGAATGAAAATAAAACTATGAAAAAACTATGAAAAAATTATGAAATTTTTTTAGAAATTTATACATTTTTAACACATTAAACATGATAAACATGATAAACATAAATAAAAGTGTGTTTTTAAAAAATTTGTCCGATTTCATTGAAATAGATAGTTAATTCTGGGACACCCTCTATATTAGCGATTGCCCTGACTTAATTTTCAAATTTTTTCTCCACTCTTTAACCGAGACAAAAATGCTTTGCATTTTTTTGTAGATCACAGGGACTATTTCTTCCTATAAAGAATGATTTCATAGTAACTGTAATTTCGTTGATTTCATGCATGTCTTTTGTTATATGCGCTTCGGTGGTGTAGTGGTTAGCATCGCTGACTACGAATCCATCGGCCCCGGGATCGAGACCTGGTGACGGCAGGCAGCAAAACCCAGCTGTTCATCCTTCCACACAATAACAATTGGTTGGTAAATAAATCGGAACCTTGGGTGGCCTAGTGGTTAAGACTCTGGGCTGCTGCTGCTGATCGAGCGGTCGCGAGATCGAGTCCGGGCCAGAACTTTGTAATTTCTGATCGCCTGTGGTCGGGCGTGGTTTGGATTCCACGTTAAACTATGGGCCTAAGGTGGAGTGACAAGCTTGACGTTCGTCAGAATCAATAATTCGAGAGGAAGCAAAACTAAGGTTAGTAGTATAGCCGAAAAAGGGGAGAGTGCAAGAATGTTCCAAGTGATTACGTAATGTTGCAAAGGGGGTGGGGGTGTTGCGAAAAAAAGAAGGAAAAAAAAAAAGGAAAAAAAAAAGAAAAAAAGAGTACTGGCCTTTGTTGCCAACCGGGGTTGCAAGGGGCATGCAACTTGGAGGCGGAGTTCTCCCCCAAGCTATTCCCCCCAAAGGGCCAGAAAGGAGAGAAAGGAGGAGAGGTGTTCACCTGGCAGGAGCCAAGTGCATATTAAGACTTTAGCCGAGTAGGCGTTGTTTTATAGGCTCCTAATCAGCCAGTTGGCTGAGCCAAGGGGGGAGGGGTACACCTGAAGGAGAGAGAGAGAGAGTAGTGGCCTTTGATTGCAAGGCATGCAACTTGGAGGCGGAGTTCTCCCCCAAGTTATTTTCGTTTACCTAACCTAAGAGGCCTCTAAGGGGTTTTCCCAAAGGGCCAGAAAGAGAAGGACCAGAGGTCCTTGCTCGGCTGGGAGCCGAGCTTGAATGACTCCGTCAGTCGTCTCTCTTTGTCTTTTATAAACCTCTATTCTGGCTGAGTTGCCAGATAGCGCCATGTATTCAGTTGCTGAGTTGCCAGATCACGCCGTGTATTCAGTTGCTGAGTTGCCAGATCGCACCATGTATGCAGTTGCTGAGTTGCCAGATCACGCCATGTTTCAGGTGCTGAGTTGCCAGATCGCACCATGTATTCCAGATAGCGCCATGTATTCCAGATAGCAAAAACCATATATTAATCATCCATTTAAATAGTGTACCACAATTGAATCCAATTAAATTCTGTTTATTAAATAAATAATTTTTACACACTTAATTTTTATTATAAATATTTGAACAACGAAACAATATGAAAATTTACGAAACAATTCAATTAAAAGTTGAAATTATCCAAAACACAATCCGCTTTCACTATAGATGTATAGATGTATATAGTGTTTTACAATAGATGTATATAGTGTTTAACGATTAGAAACAAATATAACATTAACTTGAACCTCATTAAACTTGAAGTTAAAGTTTTCGGAGACGAAACAAATAACGTAGTTAGCCTACACATAATTCAACCAACCATAGAAAACAGAATTATAGAAAAACAATTAGGTTTTTATGGATAACTAGTTTATCTTGACATAAGTTTACTATAATTATATAGGGTGAACCAAATGTAGGTGGACAGTAAATGATAACGTTTATTTTGAGAATACATATTTAATTTTTTTGTATACTATAATACAAAATAAAATTTAAATAAATTTAGTTATAATATTTAATATAATATAACACAAACACCATAGTTATAATGAACACCATAGTTATAATATAATATAACACAAACCGTATTCAACCTACTGTCCACCTACTTTTGGTTCACCGTGTATATATACAGTCTTTTAAACATCTTGTGATATGTATATATATATATATATATATATAAATTTTTTCTTTATTTAAAACAAGTTTGAATGTATTTACTTTGCAAACAACATGAGCAAAATTTAACGATAAATATTTTATAATTTTTTAAGATAGATAAATAGATATATATAGTGTTTCACTATAGATGTATAGATGTATATAGTGTTTTACAATAGATGTATATAGTGTTTAACGATTAGAAACAATATAACATTAACTTGAACTTCATTAAACTTGAAGTTAAACTTTTCGGAGACGAAACAAATAACGTAGTTAGCCTACACATAATTCAACCAACCATAGAAAACAGAATTATAGAAAAACAATTAGGTTTTTATGGGTAACTAGTTTATCTTGACGTAAGTTTACTATAATTATATATATACATTCTTTTAAACATCTTATGATAGGTATATGTAAATATATATATATATATATTATATATAATATATATATATATATATATATATTATTTATTTTCATATATAATATTTAATTTTATTTTAGTATTTATTTATGCAGTGTTTAGTTAGCCTCTTCATTTAAACTATAACATTTATAGTGCTGCAGTTAAACCACCCTTAAAATGGCAGAGTTTGTGCCGAATTGGAAAGGTTTTCACTCCGCCTTAGACCCACAGTTTAACGTGGAAACTGAATGTTTTTTTAAAAATATAATTAGGCTATATTTATAATTTCTTTATTATAAAATAAGTTAACAATTGAAATTATGTTAACACAAGAATTTGTGAAAACAATACTAATAACTTGTAAGTAAAAATAAAAATATAATATAAGGGACTACCATAGAAATGTAAGTGTCTATAATTTATTCACAAGAAACACGATTTTATATATATGTTACTCGTCCGGTCCCATTATAGCGGATTGGTACACATCATAGCTCCCCCAGCTACATCGGCAGCCAATCACTACGAACATCTGGTCTTTTGGGGCGGAGCTTGGCGATTGTGCATATAAAAGGGGATATTTTTCAGTTGGAGTAACAGTAGCTATTTTCGCGTCAGTGAATAATCATTCCCTCCACCATGGACCTGTACGTCTCCCCAGATTTGTATGAAGAAAGTGATACTGCAGCATTAACGGCAATTAGTCTTTTTAACGCAATTGACCGTGATGAATTATTCCCAACGCAAACCGTAGAAGATATTTGCAGCGACGCTCCTTACAATCCGACGCAAGGGACTACCATAGAAATGTAAGTGTCTATAATTCGATTTATATATATGGAGAGTTGTAGTATCTCGTCAAATAGATACTCGGCAAAATTTTTTTATGGCAATCAATGTTATTTGGTTTTACTTCTTACCCCGTTATGCTAAAATCGAAATTTTTTATGGCAATCAATGTTATTCCTCTTAAATGAACCAAAGATAACTTCACATAATGGGGATCTGTCTGAATACTCTGTATATGTTTTAAAAGAATGAACATTATTCCTTTAAGGTCCGATGAGGATTTGACACGTGTTATACAATCTTTTGAAGAATCTCGTGTCATGAATACGGAGGATATACTGATCAGTCAGCAGTGCCACCATGGACCTGCACGTCTCCCCAGATTTGTATGAAGAAAGTGATACTGCAGCATTAACGGCAATTAGTCTTTTTAACGCAATTGACAGTGATGAATTATTCCCAACGCAAACCGTAGAAGATATTTGCAGTGACGCTCCTTACAATCCGACGCAAGGGACTACCATAGAAATGTAAGTGTCTATAATTCGATTTATATATATACATGGATGGGCTGTAGTATCTCGTCAAATAGATACTCGCCAAAATTTTTTTATGTCAATCAATGTTATTTGGTTTTATCTCATCCCCATTATGCTAAATTCGAAATTTTTTATGGTAATCAATGTTATTCCTCTTAAATGAACCAAAGATATCTTCACATAATGGGGATCTGTCTGTATACTCTGTATATGTTTTAAAAGAATGAACATTATTCCTTTAAGGTCCGATGAGGATTTGACACGTGTTATACAATCTTTTGAAGAATCTCGTGTCATGAATACGGAGGATATACTGATCAGTCAACAATGTCACACCGAAATAATGTAAGTGTTTTTCGATCTTTTTGGATAAGAAGACAATATATTTTCATAAATTTATTAAATGAAAGAAATCAGTACAATAACCAACTACAGAATATACCGTTACAAATATACGACAAAAACATTATACTATACAACGAGTAAGTACAATTGGAAAGCGGATTTTTATCTGTCTGCATACCATTTCATCGTTTCGGCGAGTGTGACACGGGTCAAATAAATTTAAAAATTTATAAATCTTTATCACATGAATATGCATGAGAAATGAGACGCAGTACATTCCGCAAACATTAGTAAAATATCCTTGTATGCGAAATGGGTTCCATACAATTTCGGGAATATGTAACTGAGCGAGAAATTTTACAATAATAGGGTCACTCCAGGGTTGAGTACCGAGTGAATCAAAATAGTACAGGCGCTGTCTATTTTTAAAATAGACAGCGATCCAGTGAATCCCTTCATTACCGATGATATCTGTGTTCACAATAAGACTACCGCATTCTCGCGTACTTTGCAAACTCAATGTTTCATTCTTCGCAAACACGCCGATAAATTTGGAACGTGTGACTCGTTCCATTACTTTCTGAAGTGTATTAGCATTCATTTTAAAAGTCAGTGATAACGCTCCTAAATCTATCTACTTCTATTAGGGCTTGCGATTCGAGATATACTAGTACAATAATAGGAGCGTCTATAGGCTTGGCGAATTCCAGCCGCACTGAGATGTTTCCGCTCTGCTGTGGGGTTAAATGGGTATTTACGCTAGCAGATAAGTCAGGTGTAATGTCAAACGGATAAAGGTTAAATTGATCAATGAATTCTTCCTGCGTTACCCCATTACCAAGCTCATCACAATCACCTGCAATATGGGTCAGATTACTATAGGCTCTGGCACAAAGAGGTAACACAGCGTCTGATGAATAGTCCGTACCCGTTGTTCCACCCAAAGCAGTGCCATTAACGTATAGAGTTATATTTTTAAGTCCGAAATTCTCGAATTTAAAGGCACTCTTTTTATATTTTCCATTCACCGAAGCATGGTCCTGCATGCCGATTAATATCCTTTTAGGAAGATTTCCCAGGGCAATGTTTTCTATCTGCTTCGATGCCAACCCTGCAGGAACCGTATATAGTTTGATTTGCACTCTGTTAATAGGATATTTCACTGTAGCGTTTAGTAAATTTTTCTCAATTTCTAGTTGTTTTGGTGAACTTAATTTCACTCGCCGTACGCGGAGGTATGTTTCCATAATGTGAACCACAACGGGCTTTGCACCCTCTTCTTGATCAGCATCCAGATTTAAGCAGATCTCAGGACTCGTGCGGTGAGCTTTATTTTCATATCCACCCCGTTCACAAGCAACTTCTCCTGGAAAGTGAAATCTGTGTGCAACCGTCCAAAACACTCGTATATTTTCTTTTTAGAATTTTTAAATTTGTCCTTTATACTATTTTCATCTTTAGTTTGATAATATCCCTCGGCACTTAAAAAGGTAGCCTTCGCTTCTTTGGAAAAGTTGAGGACATTTTCCAGATAGGCTCGTAGATGATAGTACCCCGTGCCTGCCGATATGCTGGTCTGATTTAAATATACGTCACACTGGTTGAATATGGAGTGCAGAAAGTTTGTTTCAGGGTATACAGCATATTTGTCATCGCAGACCGTTCCATCAGAATGGGCTATACGTAGCTTAGCGTACATGTGCACACATCTTGGATCAAAAAAGTAAGGACCTGAGCTGGGTATCACGAATTCTATAGGTGCACTCGGGGAACTAATTGTGTTTAAAGGGTTAATTGTAATAAAGTCACTGTGCTCAATAGAAACTTGGGTTGGAGGTAGCTCAAAAAGGGACAGCTCCGATTTACAGCATTGTGAACTACATGGGTGGATGAAGCGTGCCATGGCGAAATAGTGACTCCTCTCTCGACAAGTGGTAAACAAACTATGATTCATGAGATCAATGTCCTTAGCTTATATCAGTCAAAAAAGTGGTCAACCATAGGTTTCATTCGCTTACAGCACTTCTTTTTTGATAGCCTTTTACGTTTAATACCACGTGACCCTTCTTCTTCCGGGCAGCCCGCTTCTTCCCGCCACCACGCATTTTTCTCTTTGCATCTTTGATGATTTCGTCCCGTGTACGCTTTAAATGTTTTTTTAGAGCCTCTTTAGGTTTAGCCCCGGCCAATATGTCTTCTGCAGTGTTAATACCTGATTGTAGCGCTTTTCTTCCAAGGTATCTGGCACCCCTCTTCAGCAAAGGAACAGCCGTACGTAGTATGGATGAAAAAATGGACCCAAGTCCACTACCGCGCTGGTATCGCACCCCTCGATAGACGGTGAAAGGCTTTCTATCCATTATAACTCAGTGCGTCGAAAGTGTAGCTTCACTGTTAAGCTCCCGTTACCGAATAGGAAGTTTTCACCCTCAATCGTTCTTATATATATTGAGATATTGGTTATTAAATTAGTTGCGACATTCACATAATGGGGTCTGTCATATGTAATACTCAAACTCCTTCCTCTATGGTTGGGGATGTGAGCAATGCGCAGCAGGCGTGCCTGGGTATCCCCAACAAACTGGTGTTCCACTATATTACTGTGAATATAGCACATGTCTGGGGACCTTTCAGCCAATTTCTCCATCTTCAATTGATACATTAATCTGGACAAGTCATGCTGTGTCTCGTGAAATGTGTCTCTTTGGAAGGCTGCGCTATATCGGCCATTGGGTAGAATTTGGAACTTTCTATGGTCTTTAATACGTCTGTTAGTCTTTGATTTTAGGATTAGTGTATGTGCAGGGTTGTTTACGATTTCGTATACTAAATCATTCGTAAGGTTTGAGTTTCTTAAACTTACGTTTAAGCCTCTCACAACATCCTCGGCCGAACCATATTGACCCGGTCCTAGTCTTACTTCTGTACTGTAATACCGTGCAATCTTAGTCCGAGCGATACGCATAGTTTCATCCATAGCTACCCCAGCTTTTTCACACTCGTCAATGTCTCTAAGAATCATAAAAACGGTTTCTTTATGTTCAATATTTAAAAAGATGGTGTCCAGCTGAATTTCGCATATCCCCACTTCATACGAATCACGACCCAATTCAATGCTTGTGGAGCTCTGTTACAAAGTTGGCTAGTGTGTTGTTAGGGTGTACAGACAGGGACGAGGAGGACGGGAGTGTGACGTAGAAATGGTTAGGAGCCATGTTGCATACTATTTAAGCTTCATTATTGCATCAGCTTTTATATAGGTGTTGAAGCTTTCTGGGTACCCTAGCCATTTCACCAGGTACATTTTTCTCTTTCCTGAACCTTTGCTTCCTAAAATTTTCTCAATTTTAAACACATTTTTTCTAAATTAAACGCAACTTTCTGCAACTCCTCGCGGTAAAAACCTCCTGAGATTTCTTCCCCATTCAAATCTTCAATGTAATACATCATTATCTCACCTTTAGGTCTCACAGCCCTAACTTTAAAAATCTCGCGTGTCCATCCTTGCTCAAAACCCTTTGCGAATTTATTCCCCGAACGCGACAGCCTTACATAATCATTGATTTTGAAGCGCGCAGAGTGTGGTGGTGGTGGTGGTGATCCATCTCTTCTCGGGAGCGTACCTCTTTCTAAAACTTCGTTAGGTGTTGTCCCAATCGTGCGATGGTGTGAGCGGTTGTAGGATGATGCCAATGATTCCAGAATGTCTAGAAATCTGTATGTGTTTTTATGTGTAAAATAACGGTGCATGCGTTCCTTTATAGTGCGCTGAACTCTTTCAGCTAAAGAAGCCTTGTGTATAGAATTGGTTGTGTAATAGCTGATATTAAACTCTGTCAACATGTTCTGAAAAGCACGGCCTATAAATTCCTTCCCCATATCCGTACAAAAATAGCCAGGAACCCTGTTTTCTTTTAACATTAGCGTTTTGGTGGCTTTAGCAACTGTTTCAGGTGATTTATTTTTCAGAGGAACTAGCCACAGATATCTAGAGAATACGTCTATTATGAATAGAATGTAGCGGTAACCATCGTTATACACAGAATATCTTTGCATGTCTGTTAAATCTGCTTGCCAAATAGAATCAATCGAGGAAGCCGTTGTCTTGGCTGTTTTAAACCTTTTTCTCACAGGCTTATGAAGCGTATAAGCGTCCTGCTCCCTCAAAAATCTTTCAACATCTTTTTTTCCTACTCCGTAAACACTTCTGTACAGTCTATCTACGCCGCCGTAAGAGGATGGGTAGAAATGTCATAATAACGTTTAGTTAATACGTTAGCCATTTGCGTATTTTAGAGGCACGTGGGTAGGGTTGGTTTAACCTCTTCTTGCTCCTCTTCAAAGGTGTTACCGCCGGGGTGACGGTGCCTTCAATTGTGTCACATGCGTTGCATGTTCCAAGTCTTTTAACCTGTTCAGATTTCCTATCAACGTTTTAGGGACATTTATTTGTTGTAGTCTTGCTTTAATATGCTTCCATCCTGATGGTGATGGCCTATCCCACTTTCTCACCAGATCATGGACAATGTCTACGATATTCGATCCCTGTACCTTTGATCCTTCCACAATGAGCTCGCCTGTATCGGTCCATTGTATGGCTGATCCTCATTCAATAGATTATAAAGACTTAAGCCTTTACTCATCAATGTATGTGGGAGGGTGCTTTTTAATACATGTTCGATATGTTGTGTGGCTAATCTTTTTGGTTGGTCAGCTGTATCGTCGGGCACAGATCCTATGTCGCCATGTCCATCGTCCCCCGTGCTGTGCCTAATAACCACAGGAATCTCTGTAGGGCTCTTATAATTTTCGTACTCGTGAAGAAATTTCTGCAGAGCTTCTTGGTATAAGATTCTTTTCTCATCAGGTGTTTTTTCACTGTTTAATAGGGCTAGCAATTCGCTTTCCATTCTTTTAAGTCTGCTTTTACGGGGATCTAGATCCGTGTCTGGATTCCTTTGCAGTGAAGCGTACACCTCGTGGGGAATCACTACCACTTTCTTCATTATATTAATCTAGTCAGTAAAGGACCCAAAACTGAAAATAAGATGGGGAGAAATGACCCTCCTGTTTGTACAATAATTCGTTTTTTCTTCGCTACAGTTTGACTTTTACGAGCGAGTGCACGTATTATGTTCTTGTAGCGGCGTAGGCGAGCCTTCTGATGGGTTTTCATTGATACATTGCAATTTATAACGTTAAGACAGATTTCACAGATGCATTTTAAAAAGTCGGCGTCGATATTTTTAATAAACATCTGCTGCAATGCCCGGGGCAGTCGATGATAGATTTTTATTAATTCACGGTATTTCTTTAGTCTCTTGTCATTCTGGAATATACACCGTTTCAGGCTCGTTTGGAAATATATTCGTTCGCAGAAGCACTCTAAACGTGTTTCGCGGATGAAGGTCGCAAAGCAAATATCCGTAACGCGTGCTTGTAGCTTCTTTATAAACTTCCAAAAACTCCTTACGCTGATTCGGGAACATTTGATTGGCTAATACCCCAATTTGTGATACATCTCTACGTTGCGCGAATAAGACTAGATATTGCGTATTTAACGACACATCGCGCATGTATCTATTTTTGAAAAATAGATTCTGATTGATGAAGAACACGCTTATGTTAAGATGGTGGGAGAATACTGTAAATGTCTCGGCAAACGTTTTATCCATCTCCAACATGAGATCGTCAATTACAATGATTGTATGTTCATTTCCCTTTAACGAATTAACGTCATATACGCCTTTGTGGAACAAAATATCATCTTGGTACTCGTTGAACACTGATTGATACGTCGAATAGCACCATATAACTTTACGCACAAATTTCGAGAACATCTCTCCCTTTTCTTTAATGATTTTAAGCATAAACACAGTTTTACCACATCCTGTAGGTCCAGATATAATACATGTGGATGGGCTCGTGAATCTGAATTTTTCTACAGAGTCCATTTCTAACACGTCACACTCCTAAGTGGGTCATTTACAAAATATTACAAATTTTGAGTGCTGTTCCTTATATTTTGCTTTCTTCTCCCACAGAACCGTGAATGACGATGAGGTAGAGCATCCCATCATTGACATTACGGATGACCTCGACGACAGTGTAGTTGTGATCTCCTCCCCTGCCAACGAACCCTCACCAGCGATACCGGTAGCGCGTCCAAAGCGGAGGTGTGAGAACCCCACGTCAGGTATAAAGCGCCGAAATACGCGCCTGTTGCAGCGGTAATAGATCCCCAACCCTCAACCTCTTACGCAACAAGCCCCCCAGCAGCACCTCCCGCTAATATATCCCCTTATTCATCCGCCGCCCCCCGTTCTGTTAAGTCTACAATAATAGATCCCCAACCCTCAACCTCCTACGCAACAGGCCCCCCATCAGCACCTTCCGCTAATATATCCCTAATTCATCCGCCACAGCCCCCCGTTCTGTTGAGGATGCTATAACGCTCGAATTGGTGCGATCCGCAGCCCCCACCCAGCCTTGACTAGAAATCGGTATAAGTCAGGGTCGACCCTAGAGCCATGTATAGCAATGGAATTGAGCGCGGGCTACGCCGGGTTGTACAGTATTATAGAGTTTGCTCTTCAGAATCGCGACGAGCGTGAAGTCAGGACGAGTCTGTCCTTTGGATTCGGGTCAGATGACGGTGATGTAGACGATTATTGGGTGATAGTGCCATTTAGACGTTTGGCGGCTGAAGATGTAGAATATATATTAGGACGTATAATGCAAGCCGCCCAAAGTAGTATAGCCTTCAATATGGACAACTTCACGGTAAATATTGACCATGTATTCCGTGTTTGCGGGTCATAGTGCCATACCGTATACTCTTAACTTCAATTCTCCGACTATTTACCGAAAGCATATAAACGTCGATCGTGGTTGCGGCTTTATAGCAGTACTCTTAGCACGTATGTTTACTGTACAAAATACACGGACTCAAAAAATTTGGCTGCCTACGGTCGTGGAGCGTGCCCGTAAACTAGCTGTAGACTGTGAACTTGAATTTGACTGTAATATGGGTCCTGAAGAGCTGAGAAGGGTAGAACAGGAAATGAATGTCCGCATAGTGTATTTGGGTTGGATGATCGTCGTAGGACTGTTATGTTTTTAAAAGCTGTGTGAGAGATCGTACAAGACCCCTACTTATTTTAGGATTGTCAGGGACAACGTATCTCCCCATCCGTATATAAGGTGGCTTTACGCGAGTTATGACAAAAGTCGAAAATATGGGAGACATCATGATTTGTGTAAGGGGTGCCTCGAGTTTGCGGATGATATAGTGAGACATTGTAAAGAATGTCACATGGTATGTGAGCAGTGTAAAAGCACCAAATGTGAAAGCCGTGTAGTTGAAGCTGAGAAGAGAGACTGTGATGTGTGTAGACGCACATTTTTCAATAATAGCTGTTTTGATTTCCATAAATCAATTGGCACGTGCAGGAAAATGAGAATCTGTGAATGTGGTATGTTTCACACAATGGATAATTGGGGAAATTTAAGCACAAGTGTGACGTAATTCACTGTCCTACATGCCAGAGGAATATAAGGCGGATGGAGTAAAGCATGTATGTTATATGAAAGATGCTAAGCCTAAAAATAACCCTTGTATAACTGTATACTACGATATAGAAACATATACGAACGCTGAACCAAAGAGGTAATTCCACATTTACTTGTGAGCCAGACCATCTGTGATGAGTGTATGGGTATCGAATGTGACGAGTGCCCAAATGTGGTAAACGGACAACGTTTTTAAAACGAATGTCCGCGATAGTCCTGTGAAACTATTTGTGTCCTATATTGTCAAGTTAGCCGACAAGTTCAAAAAAATGACTGTGTATATTCTCGCCCATAACGGGCAAAGTTTGACACGCAGTTCCTTTATAAGGAGTTGCTTGAACACGAATCCTCTGAGATATTTACAGGTGATCCATTGAAAAGAGGCAACAAATTAATACAGATGCAGATAAGAGGCAATGTACAATTTAAAGATACTTTATTATTCACACCTTGTAAATTAGCAAAGCTACCCAAGGTGATGGGAGTAGCAGCTGAAGTTTCCAAAGGATACTTCCCTTACACTTTCCTCACCAGCGAGACTTTAAACTACGTAGGCCCACCACCCCCCAAACATTATTTTGACTGTATGGATGAACGTGAAGACTTTGATCGATACTACGACAGTTTTAATGAAAGTAACCCTTATAATATAGCTGATGAATGTGAGCGTTATTGCGTGAATGATGTGCGCGTGCTTAGAGTATGTTTCCAGGCCTTTAGAAGGATGTACATAGCCCGTTTCAAATGCGATCCACTGCAAGTCGCAACCACCATCGCATCATTATGTTTTACGGTGTTCAAGAATAACTTCATGCCTAAAGACACCTTAGCCATTATTCACCGAAACAACCCCCGCAGTTACGGACACAAGGCTATTTACTGGCTCATACACCTACAGCAACAGACAGGTGTATACATAAAGCACGCCCGCAACACGGGTGAAGTACCCATTAAGATTAATGGACGTGTTTTTTGGGTTGATGGGTTAAGTGAAAACCGTGTCACTGGTGTGAAGACTGTGTACTCCTTTAACGGTTGCTGGTGGCATGGATGCCCCCGTCCTGAGTGCGGAATCGCCGGAGATATCCACGGTAGGTCTCCTGCCGATTGTCTTGCATCGACCCGCACCCGCGATCAACTTATAGGATCACAGTTCACTCACAAAGTCTTGTGGGAGCATGAATATGATGCACGGATGGAGACAGACGAGGTGTACCGTGAGGAAATAAACACGATCAAGCGTTCAATGGTGCTGGATCCTCTCAATGTGGTGATAGCTTGTTGGAGGACGTACAAATCCTTTCAGACTATACTTTCCACCTACGGAGGGCGTGAAGCTCCATTACTACGATTTTGTTCTTTATACCCATACGTGATGAAGAGCAATCCGTACCCGTGGGCGCTCCTGAGAAACTGGTGGGACCTAGCCTACCCTCCATCAATGAATTTTCAAAAATTTGAATGATCGTTACTTTGGGCTCTCTTTCGTAGACGTACTCCCCCACGCAATTTATGGATGCCGATCTTACCTGTCGTTATCGACGACAAGCTCATGTTTCCCCTGTGCGTGAAGTGCGCGGAAGAGGATAACGGCGAATGTAACCATATACCCCACCAGCGTAAGATCAGAGGCGTATATACAAGTCCTGAGCTGGCCCTAGCCGTACGCCATGGTTATAGAATACTGAAGATCATGAGGTGTGGAGGTTTCAGAAGCTACCCAACCTTTTCACACCATATATAAACGCCCTTTTGAAGGATAAGGTTGAGGCATCAGGGTATCCGCGAGGAGTTGATACCGAAGATGAAAAGTCTGCCTATATTCAACGTTACCGCGACCGCGAAGGTATGCAACTTGATCGTGTCCAAATTGTAAAGAATCCTGGCAAGCGCTTTAGTGAAAAGTTGTGTCTAAACAGTCTATGGGGAAAATTTGCGCAGAATACCGGCAGAGGGAGCATTCATTTGGCACAAAGTTATAGCGATGTCTGGGATTATGCCAATGCTCCCGATAAAGAAGTCACGGAGATCGTGAATGTAGGTAATACTTACATAATAAAGTACAACAACACTGAATTTGCGACAGATACCTCAAGGGTTACAAACATACCTGTGGCCAGCTCCACAACAGCCTACGCCCGTATAAAACTTTGTGGTCTATTGCATTCTCTTGGGCGGAGAGTATTGTATGCCGATACAGATAGCGTGATATTAACAGAGAGGAGGGTGAATATATGCCCGCTATTGGGGAGTTCCTTGGCGAGCTCACTGATGAGATCAAGGACGAGTATGGGGACAACGCTTACGCCGACTCTTTTGTCTCACAGGACCTAAGACTTATGGGGTACGGGTCAGGGTGGGGGAGGAAATGAAATATATCGTGAAGGCAAAGGGTATTACGCTCACCATGCGAATCGGCGGGTTGTTAACTTTTGAATCGTTGAAGGATCTAGTATGTTGGACGATGATGAGGCGAACAACCTCCCCAACTAATTGTAGGCACCCACAATTTTCGGGCGCAGAAGCTGGGGGGCGTGAAGAACTTAGGGGTACGAAGGTGTGCCGTACACCTATAGGAAACGTTACCAGTTACCTGGTACCTATGATACCGTACCCTTTGGATCCATAACGTATGATGCTTCTATTGTTAACTCACACGTATTTGTCTTGTATATAATCGTATCTATTGATTTATTACACGTATTTGTAAATATATATATAACTTGAATATCTCGTTTATTAAATCGTATTTGTAAAGTATCTATTGATTTATTACACTATTTGTAAATATATATATAACTTGAATCTCGTTTATTAAATCGTATTTATAAATATATATAACTTGAATATCTCGTTTATTAAATAAATCATGTTTCAATTAGCGTTTCACTTTCTCCTTTTTGTGTGTGTGTGTGTGTGTGTGTGTGTGTGCGCAGGTGAAAGTTCTAAGCTCCGCCCACTGTAAGACCGTGAGTCATGCTACTATCTGGGAGTCCCTGCGTGGTCAGTCGACTGCAGTAAGCCCGAGAGATCAGACGTGTATTCAGATCAGACGTGTATTCAAATGGCTACCTTTAATATTGCTTGTACAACGTTTGTGAAATGGTATTCAGCAAAGTGTCAGGATGTGGTGGATACCGAAAAACTTCCTATTCCTCCCTCCTATACTCTTTTTAAAAACACATTGGTGTGTGCGAAGTTCCAAGATGTACAAATACTCTACGGATGTTCTGGTGAGACCGTTGAAGGCTTTCGTTGCACAGACGATGTGCTGAAGTATACTGCAGAGCTAAACTTTATAAAGTCTCACATACACCGTGAAGTAAAAGAAACAACGCGTGCAGAAGAGAAGCAGCAGGTATGGATAATGAGTCTTGCGTATGGGTGGTGTGACAAGCGGTATTACGTCATGCTACACCATGTCGATTACTCATACCCTACGACTGAAAATGTGAATCTCGTGATCATGGACAATCTTAAGTATTTTTATCACTATATTAACGTATATCATGATGAAGTTCGTAGTGAGGTTGTGGCTAGTGCCCTGCGTGAGTTTTTAACAGACTTTAGAGACGAGTATCGTTTGATGGGCAGAAAGGAAAAATATGAGCATATGTTCCTCTCAAATAGTGCGCCGAAGTGTGAAGATGTTTAGTAAAACATAAAATGCTCCTAGTTCTTATCCTGAGGTAAAATTTCTGGTGCGTAGGCTGGTAGTGATGAAATTAATTATTGTACCGGAAAAACAAATATGTACAACAATTCGGTACGACTCGCGGATCATACGAACAAGCCCATTCACGTATCATCGAGTCAGCCGCCCGTCGAACCGTTCCTGCCTACCTGCGTGCCTCACACGGCGGTTCACAGTTATCTCAGAGCTTGAACAGAGTGGACGTGCGCTCCTCGAATACGATGGAACTTCCTTTGAGCAGCATTCTCATCGCCTCGTACGATGTGTCCGTGACGAAATCGTTGCGCGTGTTCAGGCGTAATTCCGGTACCATTAGCTATGTACTGGAAACGGAATGTAGACAAACAAACAAACGGGTTTATTTAAGTGTTGAGGAGATGAATAGAATCTTCGTGATAGTTGAGAAGTGGAGTGAAGATCGTTATAAAATACCTGCTAACGTAGGTACAAGAAGAGAGCAGATTAGTGACGCACCCTCATACGCCGTTGTATGTACGTTGTGTATAAATAACGATCGGCCGTGCTTTGATATACGGCTGATGTGGAAGAATGCTTCTGATAATAACGCTCTTGTTCCTACGCGAAACCAGTCCGTTTCATCCTCGACAGAATGTTTGAAATCGTCGGATTCCGCAAGCTGAAACCTATATTAGACGCGCGTGTTACGGACATGCTTTATTTTGATACAGTACTTGAATACGCCTACACCGCTCTGCTCGATGGGTTTACCGAGTGTAGGGCTGGTGAGAATGGTCTAGTGCTGGATGTTTATTTAAAAAGTTTAGACTCTTTGAAATACCATGAACTTTGGTACAAAGCAATTGATCGGTACAAGGCTGAGCTCACCTACACCGTTCACCCTGAAGAACTATTTCTTTATATAACGCGCAGTTGTCGTACGATTTAGAAGATTATTTCAATTGCCGCTATGTTTGAGTGAGTTCACGATTGAAAAGCTCGAGTCGGTAGAAATAACCCTCGATTGGAAAAGCGTGTTTATAACTTGTGTTTAATAATGTAGCTAACGATGACTCTTTGTGCGTGCTTTTGATTGTATTCTAGACGTATTTAAAGATGACTTACCAACCGGTTGTAAAGTGGGAACAAAAATAGTACTGAACGATATGAAAGCCCTTCATATCGAATACAGGTTTCCCTATACTTTAAGCGGTGAAATATTATTAAGCCGCATATACTGCGTAATGCAGAGCAATAATGATGTAATTGTAAACTCGATTAAGACCGAGTTTAGTATTTTGAAAAAAAAGTGAAATGTATTTATATATTTTGCTTATATTTCTCCTGTACTGTTATGATTATATGCATATTTCTATTATTATTGAAATGTATTTATATATTTTGCGTGATATTTCTCCTGTACTGTTATGATATTATACATATTTCTATTTATTATTGAATGTATTTATATATTTTTGCGTGATATTTCCCCTGTACTGTTATGATTATATGCATATTTCTATTTATTATGAAATGTATATTTATTTCTATTTGAAATGTATATTTATTTTATATATATCCCATATTGTGTGTATATATTTCCTGTACTGTTATGATTATATGCATATTCCTCAATTATTATTGAAATGTATATTTATTTTCTATATATTTATAATAAACAGAATGATGCACTGTTGTTTTACTTAATTATATCATGTTACGCCTTCTAAACCTACTACCGGTATTCTAAACCAACTTTTAAGAAATATAATAATGTATACAATGGTATCGCTAAAAGTGGTATCTGGCAACTCAAGCCATTTACGCCTTCTAAGCCAACTGGCTGATTAGGAGTCTATAATAGTGTATACAATGGTATCGCTAAAAAGTGGTATCTGGCAACTCAAGCCATTTACGGCTTCTAAGCCAACTGGCTGATTAGGAGTATATAATAATGTATACAATGGTATCGCTAAAAAGTGGTATCTGGCAACTCAAGCCATTTACGTCCTTCTAAGCCAACTGGCTGATTAGGAGTCTATAATAATGTATACAATGGTATCGCTAAAAAGTGGTATCTGGCAACTCAGTCTTCGATTAGAATTAAATATATAGCGAATACATGGCGTTATCTGGCAACTCAAGCCATTTACGCCTTCTAAGCCAACTGGCTGATTAGGAGCCTATAAAACAACGCCTACTCGGCTGAAGTCTTAATATGCACTTGGCTCCTGCCAGGTGAACACCTCTCCTCCTTTCTCTCCTCCTTTCTCTCCTTTCTGGCCCTTTGGGGTGAATAGCTTGGGGGATAAGTCCGCCTCCAAGTTGCATGCCCCTTGCAACCCCGGTTGGCAACAAAGGCCAGTACTCTTTTTTTTTTTTTTTTTTCCCTTTTTTTCTTTTTTTTCCCTTTTTTGCAACACCCCCCCCCCTTTGCAACATTACGTAATCACTTGCAACATTCTTGCACTCTCCCCTTTTTCGGCTATACTACTAACACACTGTAACACCTGGCCTAACACCTAACCCCACCCCCACCTCCTTCTGCGTTACATAATTTTTGAATGGCCCCGAAGGTTAAGTCGTGATATTTTCGTTAAACCTACAGTAAAATTATTGAATGCCCTGTTAGGTCAATTGTACGCCCTTGACGACTGGTTCGGTTAAGTAGTGGTATTTTCGTTAAAGCTACGAAAATATCACGACTTAACCTTACATGAAATCCCTGAACATTTTAGGGATTTCATGAATCCCTAGTTATACAGATTCCCTGTAATATATATAAGAAGAGAGAAAATCCGCATATTAAAACATTTTCTAAATAATCCCAAAAGAATTAAAAATGAATCCTTTCCCATTAATCCTAAATCAGTTATACCTATTCCCAGTATTTATTTATCATCCTAAATTTCAACGCAGTTAAAAAGAAATGACACCATTTTCTTTATCAATAAAAATTACTATTTATAGTTTATAACTTTAATACAGTATCAGTTTCAGAGTTTGGCAGTTTCTGAATAATTTTTATTTGAACGAGAATGTTGAGAAATATATGGAAATTGCCATTTGATAGACACTTCTCGTTTTCCCACGATAAGTAGATTGTGGTTAAGTTGACTCGTATATATAGAGCCGATTTGTGAGGAACAGAGGCTTTGGGTTCATTGTTTAAATTTGCACGCAAAAACGTTCTTCAATTAACTTCAACGATGAAGAGAATCTTAGCTTGTTTGCTTGTTTTTTGCGGAGTAACGCTCGGTAATGTTGTGAAGAGAGAAGGTAAGATTATTTTAACGTTTTTGATATTTTCAAAGCTAATTTACATTCGTGACTCGAATACATTAAAACGTTTGAATGCGACTAATTTACTGAGATAGCTAGTTCTCTCTCTCTCTCTCTCTCTCTCTCTCATCCCTATCTCTTCCCTCCCCTTTCTCTCTCTCTCTCTCTCTCTCTCTCTCTCATCCCTTATCTCTTCCCTCCCCTTTCTCTCTCTCTCTCTCTCTCTCTCTCTCTCTCTCTCTCTCTCTCTCTCTCTCTCCCCACATGTCTTACCCACCTCTCTCTCTTTTAATTTGTGATCATTTATTTTAAACCATTATTGTTAACTGTTCACGCCAAAATATTTCTCTTATTCCAATTTCCAGTTTTGTTTATTTATTTATTTTTTTTGTCTCATTAAGTTGCAAAAACTAATTCCATTTTTCTCATGCATACATTATAAATGTATTTTATTGCCATTTAAGCCCGGACTCCCTGTATTATAGGCAGCTAGATATATACATACGTACACACACATACATACATACATGCATACATAAACGTACTGAAGTAATGCCCAAACTATTACATTTACTTCCTAAACTTAAGCAGATATTTTATTGCGAATTTGCTTTGAGGTAAATTCATAATTCATTCGTTCATTGATTTGTAAGACGCTTTTTTAAGCGTCTTTTCATTTTATATAATTTTCACCTCATTTTTAGTTGAAATAAGAATCCAAAAAGTAAGATGTAGTTTTAGTGGACAATAATTACTTTCAAATGTTTTAATTTTTTGTAAAGGCAAATTCATTGATGTAGAGACGTAACGGGACAGTCAATCTACACAATATCGACACCCAAATTTCTGAACTCGCGTATAGTGTCGAAAATCTCGGCCTTACGCGTATCAGTTAAATTCATGCTACGTTAGTTTAAATTAGGTCATGTTAGTTTCAGTTTGGTTAAGTTAGATTATGCCCGGTTAGGTTACACTAGGTTAAGTTTGGTCTGGTTATGTTAGATTAGTTATTTCCATTGAAGATCTGAAATGTATTTGTAGGTTAGTTCATCTCAGTTAAATATTAAACAAATTTTTCATTTTCATTTGAAATCCATATACTTGCATAAAGTCGATCTGGAATAAGGCCGACTTGCATGAGGCCGATCTGGAATAAGGCCGACTTGCATAGGGTCGATCTGGAATAAGGCCGACTTTCATAAGGTTGATCTGGAATAAGGCCGACTTGCATAAGGTCGAGCTGGAATAAAGCCGACTTGCATTAGGTTGAACGTCACCACTATGAAATTCGATTTTGTGCATGTAAATCTGATGTAGAAAATAAACGAATACAAATTTAAAGTTTGGTGATATGAATACAATTAAGTATGTTACATAAAGGTAGCAATAATTCAAAATAATTTTTTCAGATAGAGATACTACTCCTTGCTACACCAAGGCCTATTCGGGGTATTCTCAATACACAAACTACCGCATTTTCAAAGATTACGAGAATAATCTTAAAGACGTCGGCTTCAATGATGCCATTTGTAGAGTCGAACAAACTGGAATGTAAGTTTTGTTTAACATTAACGTTCATTGTTTCTTGAAACTAGATTTTACGAGTATGACAAATTGACGTTTTATTTATTTGTATAAATAATACCTGAATGGTGTTATTCAGATTTAATATATCGAAAAATCTGTTTGCAAAATCCATTGTGAATGGAAGTTGTCTTATGTAGAATTTGTGAACAAATATATATACGTACAGAAATTATTCTTAGGCATCCGTAGTACGTTCATCATACTGATTACACTTATCATTATTTTAGGTGGATATATTATGAAAACATTGAATATAACAAGAAGTTGGCTGGCGAAGTTTACTGGGTCCATGGAGTAGATATTTCTGTCAACTTTCCAAGAAAAACTGTGGAATAGTAATTACATTTTTTCTAGTTTTATAACCGGAAACAGTATGCATTTTATACTTGAAGAATTATATTATTTGAAACACAATCACTGGGTTTATAACCACAGCTTTAACTTCAAACAAAACTTATAATTAATTATTTTTGGGCGACGTCATCCTTAAAATATGGTGGAAACCGTCACCAATTGGATGAAGACAGTTTCACTCTTTACTCAGGAGAATACTTTACTGGAGATGAGTTTTACGGCATTATTGCAACTCCCGATTTGACAGTTGTAAATGGCAAAGGTTCTTCCCTTATTCTGACGGGGTTAAGTCCTTGGACATT
The DNA here is from genome assembly GCA_023014485.1 of Bathynomus jamesi. Classification (NCBI taxonomy): domain Eukaryota; kingdom Metazoa; phylum Arthropoda; class Malacostraca; order Isopoda; family Cirolanidae; genus Bathynomus; species Bathynomus jamesi. The sequence goes on from JAJOZX010011989.1 coordinate 83,547, forward strand.
CTACACGTAAGTATGAATTAACAGAAACCACTAAAATCAACAGTACCCAACTTATATTTTAGGGATTTTTTTCATTTGGGATCATCGCATGAGAACACTGTCAAGTTACAAAGTTACTTCTACGTATGTAGATATTTAGTAACACTGAACTAAATTAAATAAAAAAATATATATTTTCGACATTGTCGCTTATTCTTTTTTTTTATTTTTTTATTAAAGGGGTAGTGCGTATTCTGGCTACCCAGTTTGTATCTATCCAAGCACCGACACAGATATTGGTTCGCATGGAACTGTCCTCCATTTTGGCTTATACCCCTCTGTAAGTATTCATTTACGGTTTATTTTAATTAATAATATAATCACTAATGTGAATTTTTGTTTTCCAATTTCTCCATATATTTTCTCTGCAGGCAACCAGTTATCAAGTTTGTCAAGTTCATTGTACTGAGAAAATGTCGTTTAAACCATTCATTTAATGTGAACTTATAATTATATCCTGTATTTTCAAAGGGGGTTTCAGGTAGCTCCTACTACATGGATAATGCAAGAGCATCACTAAACGAAATAGTTTGTCTTGAACAAGTACAAAGAAGTTAAAGTTATATGAAAATCTGTATGTTATAAATCGTGAGGGGTGGGGGGATGAGGTCCAAAATGTTAATGAAAAGCCTATTTTCGTTTCTGAACTTGTCAAGTAATTTCTATACTTCATGATTATGAACTGAGGCGTGTTTCACAAACCTATTACAAATTTTATATCTTATGTAGAGATACCTTGTGCAAATCGAGTTTTTTCATTTCGGCATTGTACAGTTGTACCGTTCAGATTTTAAATAAAATGAAGCGTTCGATTGTGACAGGTATAAATTAGGTTAGGTGAGGTTACCTTACCTGACTTAACCAATATGTAGCCCTGATTAAGGTTGAACTTTAGCTTATACGTACTTGGAATTTTGGGGAGTTGATCTTACAACAATCGACTTTGTTCCTCTACAGCTTATTCAAGCTGCACATTTCTTGATCATTGGAGTGATAAAATGGAACCGATTGCCACCTACTTCAAACCCCTTTTTCTTACTTTTCCAATGAGGAAATATAAACTCCAATATACCGTTGTTCTTATACAGACTTTCAAGTAGACCTTCCATGTTTAATGAATATGATGCGTAGTTGCTTCATTTTTTCTCATTTTCTTCGGGATTCACTTACAATAAACTGAAAAACAGGTTTTTCATTGGCCCTGTATTTCACCCAAGTTCAAGTCGTACATGTTAAATCTTAATATGACATTTACGTTAAACATTGTAACGTAATCTTAAATCCGAATCTAATGACTGATATCAAAGTTAAACTAAGTCCAGCTTCATTAAAAAAAAGTTGAACCAGGTTTATATTCATATGCACAAAGTGTATGATCTTCTGCTTGGGAAAAGCTTTCGACTCTTTAGTTTAAGTTGTTTTGTTAATTGCCGTGAAATGTATGATTCTTCTTTCGTGATAACGGACAGATTCATATAAAATGGGTCCTGCAGCTTTTCGTGGAAAGATTCATACATTATCCTAAAAAATAAGACCCAGAATAAGCGTCTTCATCGGTGAAATATAAATTCCCAGAACCTTCAGATTAACAACTGGATGATATTTTTTCCACTGAGAGTAACTCTAGTGAATCTGTTGTTTTTAAACTCCTAAATATCTACGTATATATTTATATATATATTTACATATATTTTTTTTCAGCTTAAGGCTGTAGGAGCTCCTGATAATGCCTTCCGCTCCGCCCGCAAAGGATGTTATGCACTGACGGTCGTTGAAGCAACCCAAATGAAAGCTGAACAAAGATTTAAACATGGAGCCTGGGGAGTTTTTAATCTGAAGAAGGACTCTTAATTCTCAAATACCTTCAAATAGCTTTACCTGAAGACTTATTTTAATGAAATCAAGCAGTTGTAGGCTATAAGAAATTTATTCAAACTTATGAAATGCTTCAATATATACAGTATATATTATGTAAAATAGTCAGCGCCGGCAGCTCAGTGGGTAACACCGTTTCCCTATAAGTGAAGCGACTGTGACACTATTTAGATAAAGGATTTTGTATAATTTTATAAATAAACTGCATTTGATGTTTATTATCATATATTTCTATTTATTTTTATCATATATTTCTATTTATTTTGCAAAATTAGTTATCTGTCAACATCGCTTTCTAGACCAAACAATAGAAATCTTAATAATGTTCCAATATTTATGTTTCTTATCAATTAATCTAAATAAATAAAAGTTGTTATTTTAATTAGTATTTTTATTTCACTATTTAAAGAAGGGTTACATCATTTACAGAAAATTAATTACTTTTTAGGCTAAATTTAAAATGTTAAAATTCAAAGTATAAAATATTGTATTTTCTCCGCACTCCAAGGTTGATCTCGGTATTGGAAAAATTAAAAATTTCTATCTATTTATCTATCTATCAACTTTTTATCCGTCTGTCTGTCTGTCTGTCTGTCTGTATTGAGCATATCACATCAAGGAAGCTCCAGATATTGGGGGTTAATAAACATTTGTAAAGGATTTGTTATAAAGCAAATTTAGGGTTCTGCCAGAAACTTATAATTACTGAAAAGCTACCGACTGTTAATATTAATACACAAAGTTTGTAAAGGAGTGTCTTTAGTTTCGTATACAGAGAATGTATAGAAAGTTCCTTGGCATAGATTTAGCACAGAAATTTCGATATTGTTTTCTTATGTTTGAGTCATCACTCAAAGAGTTCGTGAAAATGTAACCCAAATATGTAAATTCGTGTACTGGCTCTATTGGTTCCTTTTCATTTTGACCACGTTTAGCTTTTGCAACAGACATGCATGACGTTAGTTTGAGTAATTGAAATCAATATCATTGTTCTGAGAATATAATTCGCAAAATTTTCTCGAGTAACCCAAAACTTTAACCAAAGGATTCATTAACATCGTACCATCGGCACAGACTATAAGCTACTTATCCTTGTATTATTGTTATTTTATATACTGTGTGTATATATATATATATATATATATATATATAGGGTGGGGCAAAGGTCAGGAGTCAAAAGGTCATCATTGCATAAATAATAAATATTTTAAGTAGAGTAATTCTTATTTAAAAATAGTGGCGACGATAGAACGTAAAAAAACCTATTTTCTCTGGCTCCTTTGATTCCTGACTTTTGCGGCTTCCTGTATACAGGGTGTTTCATAACATTTGGGACGCACTTTCAGGATGGACTCAGGACCTGAAAACAATGAAAAAAGTTTATATAAACATATGCCCGAAATCGCTTGTTTCCGAGTTACAGCCCGTTTGTGTTCCAGCAAGTATCCGCCTTACCTTTAAAAGAGGTGTTAAAAATGACCGCCTTGCACTTGAATACACGCCTAACACGCCTCGTCATAGACTGCCCGACGCGTTCAAACATTCCAGGTATTGCTCGGATTATCTGGTATCCTTGTTCTACACGTTGGGGAAGCATTTCAACGTTGTCAATGGGTGTCATGTAAACGATGGATTTCAGATGACCCCACAGGTAAAAATCGAGTGGATTCAGGTCCGGGGAGCGAGCAGGCCACGCATTGGGTTCTCCACGGCCTATCCATTTATCAGGGAAATGGTCATCCAAATAGTCTCTGGCTACTCGATTAAAATAAGGCGGAGCGCCGTCATGTGTAAACCACATACGACGCCGGACACCAAGAGGAACTTCATCTAGTAAATCGCTTAAATCATTCCTTAAAAAAATTGGAATAAGATTCTGCTTTTATTCTTCCAGGCCAAAACAAAAGACCGATTAAATTGGTCGGTAATAAGTCCTGCCCATACATTGATACTAAATTGTTGTCGGTGCCTTGACTGGATGATGGCATGCGGATTCTCTTCGGCCCAGTGATGAGTGTTGTGAAAATTGATCACGCCATTTCTTGTGAAGGCAGCCTCATCAGAAAACAACACGAAGGATGTGATAGAAGATTGAGGGAAGTCTTTGTTGTCTGTGAAACACAAGTTTATTTATGCATAAACTTGAAAAATATTTACAATATATGAGATACAATACAATATATGAGAAAGAGAAAACTTCATCAACTTGAGTAGTCTAAGCATCATCATCCTGTTTGCATATACGGTTTGTGTTTCGTATTTATCGATTATTACGAAAGAAAATTTTATAACTTGAAGAGCCTAATCATTTTCATTAATCAATAAAGTAACCTAAATATCATCAACTGTTGCCGCAAAATAGAAGTCAACATCTTCCTTCCTTGAATAATCAATTTTAAAATTAGAAAGAGCCGTTTTCATCAGAAAACTGAGATTTGTTTATAAAAAAAACCAAAACAGTTAGCTAGAACAACGTTAAAAAAGTGTTAGCAGCTGACAAGGAAGCTTCTAACAGTGGCTGTATCCTCCAGCGCGGGACACGTCAACGCGAAGAAGAGGCGACGTCAAACCGAACATCAACGCGCTGCTGGCCAAACTTCCTCAAATCTCCGTGCAGCGGGCTGTCTACGGTTGACCAGACTGGCAGTCGACGGCCTGTTGCGTGGCACGGTCAGAGTGCCGATCGGCTACCGAGGCCGGACCTATTCTCAGCGTGCTATTTTTTCATTTACGAGAAGCAATTGCGTGCTCCCCGGACTACTCTTACTCTCCGGCGACATTAAGACTAATCCAGTCCCACTACAACTTACACATGTCACCATACACAAAATCATAGACACAATAGCACCATGAGACACATACAGAAGTATAATATTAACATATTACAGTACAACGTAGATGGCCTCACAAACAAAATCATGCAGCTTAGGGAATTCGTACACAAACAAGACATTCACATAACACTTATACAAGAAACAAAACTAAAACGCTCACACAAAACACCGATCATCCCTGATTTCACGGCGATCCGTCAAGATCGTACTGGGGGTCACGGGGGTGGCCTCATCACTTACATACGTAAAAGCATTAGCTACACTGATGCCACCCAAAACATTACAAATACAATCCAAGCAGATAACACGATAGAAATACAGGCAGTTAACATTAAAACATGCGCAAAACACAACACCACACCAATCAACATTTACATCCCACCAGATAGTTCACCTCAGGTACCAGCCAATTACAATCCACAGCTACACAATCTGGCCTCTCTCACTAATGTCACCTTAGGAGGAGACTTCAACGCTAAAGACACTAGTTGGTACCTGCATAACCAAAGCAACACCAGAGGCGCCAACATAGCCACATAACTAAACAGCCTCTCCATTCTTAACAATGCAGAAGAACATACACACATACCACATCAAGCAGGATACTCAAACTCCTCCCCAAACATAACGTTCTGACTAGCAACACATACACACTGGAGAACAGAAAAACAACTGTCATCAGACCACCTGCCCATCATCACTACAACACGTTGTACACTCTGCCCCAACAGCCTTAGGCACACTTACAGAAATTACAAGAAAGCTGACTGGGAACAGTTCAAAATATAGACTGAGGAACAATTCACCACATTAAACAGCACACCCATCATAAACATCAATACAACACTCAAGACATTTAATCAGATCATCAATAATGCAAACAAATACATTAGGAAATACAACCCAAATTACACTAGAGAAATAGCCCACCTCATAAGGCAACGTAACAACCTTAACTATAACACAAAAACACCACACATAGAAGCCATAAAACAGCAGATACAACAGCTCAACACAGAAATAAACAACAAACTCAAAGAAAACAAACAGAAACATTTAGGGAATTCATAACAACACTAAACCACTCCACAGATACATCCAGGTTACAAAAGACTATAAACAGCATTACCCACTCTAACTGCGGCATTCACACCTCACACGCGGCTATCTATCGCAGCCAAAATAATTTCCCAACATATACACAACCAGCTAAAATCCTAGTTAATCACTACGCAAAGATAAGTCACTTAAATAGAGACAACAACTAGAAACACGCAGACAGACAAACAGCCAGACACAAGAAAACCTACAGACTCGACCCGACCATTACACCCTTCAATACAGACCAGACCACCAAGATCATCAAAAATATTAAGAATTCGAAGGCTACTGGACCAGACAACATATCTAACATACACCTTAAATACTTGGGCCCACAGGGAATACTAGCTCTCACAAATATCAGCACATATTCATACCAACACTGTATTATTCCCGACATATGGAAACAAGGTAAAATCATTACACTACTCAAACCAAACAAAAATCCAACAGAACCAGCTTTCTATAGAGTGTAGACCCATTACTTTACTATGCACACCTTCCAAAGTAACAGAAAGACTAATCTTACAAATCACCAACCCACACATACCACTATCGCCTACTCAACATGGATTCAGACTTCACCACTCAACCATGACATTACTCACTAACCTCACACAGCACATCATGGATGCCAGAAAATCCAAACAATACCTGGAATAAATGCAAAAAACTTCACTTTTTTACGTGAAGGTCAAAATATGAGAATAAAAACCCACTCTAATAGACAGAGTTTATTTCCACGACAGTTTCGACGCCCACTGGCATCCTCCTCGGGTGGATACAGAAACACAAATGAAACAAAACAAGAGGGAAAAACAGTTCAGGGATCGACCGTTAAGAAATTCGCACCTAGGTTGGATTCATTCTCTCGAGACAGGAGGGGCATTTCATTAAGTACATTCGCACAAATTTTAAAACTATCTTCCTGTTCTAAACATACAGATTCTATTATTTTTACATAATTATTACATTTATAATTAAATTTATTACATTTAATATTGCATAATTATTAATTACAGAAATTATAAATTTATTATTACATTGGTTATTACATTGTTGTTTATTATACAGAAATTATAAACCGAAAAACGAATGAAAAAAGGCGATTAGGAAATAATCCAGAGACCATTGAGAAATTCGCACCTAGGTTAGATATCGTTCTCCCAACAAACCAGAAGGGCATTTTATTACAGGGTCAGCTTATAACTACATTTCCACAAATTAAAAATATCTTCTGTTCTATACATACAGATCCTAATGTTTTGACATAATTACTGCATATATTTATTTCCACATTAATTACTTCCATTATTACATTTACTAAAAGCGAGTAAGGAAATATTCCAATCCAGAGACATTTAAGAAATTCACACTTAGGTTCGAACACGTTCCCACGACTCCGTAAGGGATTTATTGACCAAGAATCTCATTAAAGGGTCTAACTTATAAGTACCTTCGCACAAATTAAAATTATCTACTTTTTCTATACACACAGATTCTATTATTTTTCTTTTGACATAATTATTACATTTATAAAGTACCTTACTTGATTCCCAATCTATAGCATGATTATTTTGGCTAGCGTGATAAAAAATGGCATTATTAGTATTACAACTTCTGAAGGCATATTTGTGTTCTTTGATACGGGTTTCAATATTTCTTCCAGTTTCTCCCACGTATACTAAATCACAACTTTTACAGGGAATGCTGTAGACACAGGCTTGTTCCTCTAAAAGATTTCTACAGATTAACCCCAAACTCCCCCATTTACGGCCTACCCAAAACCCATAAGATTAATATACCACTCCGTCCCATTATTTCACACGGGGGTTCCTTTAGTTACAGGTTATCTAAATTTCTTGCAGATAATTATCCCCATTAGTTGGTAAATTTTCAGGCTCGCACATCACTAATTCCTGTGACTTTATTAACAAAGTTATGTCCTTAGATTTAAAACGGGGAAGAATGATAAGTTTTGATGTTGAGTCCTTGTTTACGAAAGTTCCCATTGATGATGTACTTAGTTTTTTAGATAGAAAATTGCCAACATGTAACGTAGAACTAGGCATGCCCACATCTGTATTTTTAGAACTGATAAAACTCTGTGTCACCAATAATGCCTTCTCCTTCGGTGAAGAATTTTATTTGCAACGTTTTGGTATGGGAATGGGGTCCCCTTTATCCCAATACTGAGTACATTATATATGGAGTATTATGAGTCGGAATTGTTGCAAACAATATGTCCCAGGAATCTAATTTGGTTTCGTTATGTAGATGATATTTTCTCATTTTGGCCTGACCACTGGAACAACTTTGACACTTTCTTTCAGTCATTAAATAATCTTGTTCCCTCTATTAAATTTAAATATGAATGGGAGAACGACAAACAATTACCTTTTCTAGATGTTTTGGTCATTAACGAAAGCGGAAAGCCCAATTTCACGGTCTATAGAAAACCTACTCATTGTAATTCGTACATTCATTATTTTTCATATCATGATGAAGGGGTTAAGAGCTCAATTATTTCTTCCATGTTTCTAAGAGCACTCAGGATTTGTAGCCCAATTTGCTGGATCCGGAAAATTCAAAGATTTGGAACATTTTTAAGGATTTAAATATCCTGAGTGGTTTATCAGAAAGGCGTATTTTAAAGCTAGAAAATCTTTTTATGCCCCTCGGGAACCTTCAGTTAACCAAAAACAATATGTGAGTTTGCCTTACATTGCCGGCTTAGAAAGAGTAAAACCGTTGACGAAAGAATTTAAGTTTGCTTTGGCGTTCAAATATTCGTCTACCGTGAAAAGTAAATTGGTTAGGAATAACGTTGCAAAAGAGGAACAAGCCTGTGTCTACAGCATTCCCTGTAAAAGTTGTGATTTAGTATACGTGGGAGAAACTGGAAGAAAATTGAAACCCGTATCAAAGAACACAATATGCCTTCAGAAGTTGTAATACTAATAATGCCATTTTTTATCACGCTAGCCAAATAATCATGCTATAGATTGGGAATCAAGTAAGGTACTTTATAAATGTAATAATTATGTCAAAAGAAAAATAATAGAATCTGTGTGTATAGAAAAAGTAGATAATTTTAATTTGTGCGAAGGTACTTATAAGTTAGACCCTTTAATGAGATTCTTGGTCAATAAATCCCTTACGGAGTCTTGGGAACGTGTTCGAACCTAAGTGTGAATTTCTTAAATGTCTCTGGATTGGAATATTTCCTTACTCGCTTTTAGTAAATGTAATAATGGAAGTAATTAATGTGGAAATAAATATATGCAGTAATTATGTCAAAACATTAGGATCTGTATGTATAGAAAAGAAGATATTTTTAATTTGTGGAAATGTAGTTATAAGCTGACCCTGTAATAAAATGCCCTTCTGGTTTTGGGAGAACGATATCTAACCTAGGTGCGAATTTCTCAATGGTCTCTGGATTATTTCCTAATCGCCTTTTTTCATTCGTTTTTCGGTTTATAATTTCTGTATAATAAACAACAATGTAATAACCAATGTAATAATAAATTTATAATTTCTGTAATTAATAATTATGCAATATTAAATGTAATAAATTTAATTATAAATGTAATAATTATGTAAAAATAATAGAATCTGTATGTTTAGAACAGGAAGATAGTTTTAAAATTGTGCGAATGTACTTAATGAAAATGCCCCTCCTGTCTCGAGAGAATGGAATCCAACCTAGGTGCGAATTTCTTAACGGTCGATCCCTGAACTATTTTTCCCTCTTGTTTTGTTTCATTTGTGTTCTGTATCCACCCGAGGAGGATGCCAGTGGGCGTCGAAACTGTCGTGGAAATAAACTCTGTCTATTAGAGTGGGTTTTTATTCTAATACCTGGAATGTTTGAACGCGTCAGGCAGTCTATGACGAGGCGTGTTCAGGCGTGTATTCAAGCGCAAGGCGGTCATTTTGAGCACTTCCTTTAAAGGTAAGGTGGATACTTGCTGGAACACATAACGGGCTGTAACTCAGAAACAAAGCGATTTCGGGCATATGTTTATATAAACTTTTTCATTGTTTTCAGGTCCTGAATCCATCCTGAAAGTGCGTCCCACATGTTACGAAAAAACCTGTGTGTGTATATATATATATATATATATATATATATATAATATATATACAGTATATATACAGGGGTTGGACAAAATAATATGAACACCTTGATAAATGGCGGTTTTTATTCTTAATATGGAGTTGGTCCTCCTTTAGCGGCAATAACAGCTGCAATGCGTCGGGGAATTGATTCATACAGCTTTTGAACAGTGGCTAGAGGAATCCTGAGCCATTCTTCGAGCAAACCCTGCTCCAGTTCCTCCAAAGACGCCGGCGGTGGGAATCGGCTTCTGACTGCTGCTCCAACTGACACCACAGATGCTCGATAATGTTAAGATCCGGGGATTGTGGAGGCCAATCCAAGCGTTCTACTTCACTAACATGCTCTTCAAACCAGTTTTTAACGACCCCAGCGGTGTGGATTGGTGCAATATCATCCTGGAAGACGGCGCCGCCATTGGGAAACAACGTTTGGACCATGGGATCGACCTGGTTAACCCTACCATGCAGTACTACAGCTGGGCCAAGAGTATTCCACGATATTGCTGCCCAAACCATCACAGATCCGCCTCCATGCTTAACAGTTGGGGTCAGGCAGTCGGGGTCATAAGCATCTTTAGGCTGTCTCCAGACGTAAACTCGACCGGAACATGGAAATAGCGTAAAGGATGATTCGTCGGAGTAGACTACATTCTTCCACCGTCCATTGACCAATTCTTATGGTCATTACACCATTTTCTGCGCAGCTCAATGCTGATGTGCGAAAGAAAGGGTTTGGCAGTTGCAGCCCTCCCATGGTATCGAGCTCCATGGAGCTTGCGACGTACAGTTCTGGTCGATACCGGGCTTGCAAGATGCTGGTTAAGCTCTGCAGTCACTTTTGGAGCTGTGGTCTTATGGTTCTTTGTCACAATGCGCTTTAGCACCCGGCGGTCTCGATCACACAGCTTCTTCTTGCGTCCACTATTGCATTTGTCGGTGCTTGTCTTTCCATGGTTTTGGTATGCAGACATGACCATAGAGACAGTTCCTCTGGATACATTGAACATCTGAGCGGTTTTCGTCATCGATGCACAGCCATCCGCGCTCCAACAATTTGCCCTCTTTGGAAGTCTGACAGGTCTTTCATAACTGCTAATTCATAAGCCACTCAGATCTGTGTGGCTTATGTGAGGGTTATAACATGACGTATACACTCTCTGTTACGCATTTAAATAGGTTTGCCAGTCATTTGACCGTTTACTTTGTGTCTGAGCAGTCCGTAAAGATAACCGGTGAAATCGGCGGGTGTTCATATTATTTTGTCTAACCCTCGTATATATATATATATATATTAATATATATATATATATATATATATATATATATATATATATATACCGAGTGTCGCAATAAAATGTTTACACATCATATTACATTATATATATATATATATATATATATATATATATATATATATATAATGTTAACCCCTCCGTCTATGGCCCTGGGGTGGTTCGGAGTCGACGGGGGTTCTGGTTAGGAGGCAGCAACGGATCTGTTACTTGCAGTAGTTTCTTCTATACTACTCTCCGAGTTCTTCTTTAGTGGCTCGGAGGATTCTGAGAGGCTTATTAAATTTTTTGAGGTTTTCCCCGATTCTTCTTGTAACTTATCGGGAGATTCTAATGACTAAGTTTTCTGAAGAGAGCACGGCTCGAAGGAGAAGATAAAGACTTTTCTTACTGTGTTTTACTCCTAAAACTGTTACAGGTAATGCTCCCTCGTAGTTGGAATCAGAATAAACATGGAAGAAATTGGTGGGGTTTTATATACCCCGATTCTACTAACATCATCATTATTAAATGCTAAAAGGCTGCATTATTTTTGCACAATATTTGAAAATAAAGTAAATCTTTTAGCTGTGGTAAGGTTTTAAACGAATAAACAAGATATTTGAAGATGAAGCCATATTTTTATCTTAAATTGCGTATTTTCAGATCTGATGTTATCATGATCTGCCAAGTTAACTAAAAGTGGAAATTGAACTATGCATCTTTACACTAAAATATGCATATGAGTAAAAATTAAAGGTTTAAGATTTACAATTAAATGCTTAGGCAAGACATGACTTCATCTTTTATAACGAAGAAAGAATGTATACAAAACATGACATGGCAAAAGTTACTCAGGATTCATTATTAAGCTAAATCTAAAAAAATTATTATGAGATTTTAAAAAACAACAGGTCATCAATTATTTGGCAAAGTAGAAAGCACATCAAATTTTATTCCAACGGAAAAATAATAAAAAAAAATAACAACAGTATCGCCGATTCTACATTCCTTATGGCGACATAATGTCGGGTCGGACATTGAGTACATTGTAATTTTGGTCTACTGTAACTATGATTATAATTACCAATTAATTAATTTATTATCGTTAACTACAATTCCATTAAAGTACATTGACTACGTCATTTAGTACATTACATCATTAAGTACAGTTTCATTGAAGTACATTACGTCGTTTACCATTCTTACAGTGTTTTTATATATTTATATATGGTTATAATATATGGTTATAATATATGGTTATTATGTATGGTTATTAGTACAACACAAGTACATGAGACATGACACACATGATATAACATAACGCATGATAATGTTATAAATTCGAATCAGAGCGAAAGGAGATTTTTTTATCTTTGAAGCGTTCGATTTTGCCAGTTAGCGAAATTTGATCACCTACCTCAGCATTTTCGAGTTCATTGAGAGGTGATATAATTAAAAATAAAAATGAAAAAAAATAATACGAGAACGTATTTCTGCGTTTTCGAACGAATGCATGAAGTTTTGCGTTTCATAGATTGACACGAGTAAAAATGAATATTTAATAAAATTTATATAGGATAATGATCAAGGGAAATTAATGACGGGAAAATGTGACGTCATAGTTATTGAATTTGTACGTATAGTACAAATCATTATTAAGATTTACAAGAACGAATTAGAGACAAAGAGTGGGTAGTAATGACTAAGAAGTACAACTACGGGTTCCAATCCTGTTATATGCAATGTGTATGCATAATCTAGGGACGAGGGTGAGATGCAAGACAATCATAATTAATTATAATAAATTCTATAACAAATGAAAAATGGAAAATGGATACGACTAAACCATAGAAATGGGTAGATCGTTGGGTTGTGACACAAACGAAAATAGAAGGCTACAAATAAAATTTTCATCCAAACTCGCGTTAAGCGATTTTGGTTCTTATGTAAAAATGAATATTGATTATTCGTTGTTCATTTTTACATATATGCACACTTTAGATCAGAGCTTTCCAAACTGGTGTGTCGCGACACATTAGTGTTTTTTGTATTTGAAAATTTTGATTTTTCTATTAACAAAATCGGCTACAAGATAAACCACCTACTGAAAAATTATCTGATATTTGATATTTGATAACAAAAATTAATTAATGTGTCGTGAAAATTGTTATGCTTAAATAGTTTGTCGCCAACGTTAAAAGTTTGGAAAGCTCTGCTTTAGATGATAGTAATATGCGCTGATGTATTAGTATATTTATAGTACTTAGTAATAGTAGTGTAGTAGTGTAGTAATGGTGTATTGTACTTAAATAACAGTAGTATCCCTTGTTACAGGAAATGGTGGCATTGCAGTTATCGTTTGAACAACGTAAGCGGATTCTGAAGCACTACTGGAAGACAGAGAATGTGGCTGAGGTAAAGAGACATTGGAGAAATGAGTTTGGAACATTACCACTATCACGGGTAACAATTACAACATTACGTGATAAGTTTGAGACTGACGGAACAGTTCAGAACGTCAACAAAGGCCGATCTGGAAGACGTCGCACTTCAACTGACAATGAAAGTGTTGAGACCGTGTTACAGGCCTTTACAAACTCTCCAAATAAGTTTACAAGGCAATGTTCTCGTGAGACTGGTGTTTCTAAATCCAGCGTTCATCGCATTTTGCGACGTGAAAAGTGGAAACCGGACATACCTAGACTGCTCCATGCAATGAATGAGGACGATCCAGATCGTCGAAAAGAATTTTGTGAGTGGTTTTTGCACATGTGTGATAAAAAACAATCTTTCCTGATTTCATTGTTTGGTCCGATGAAGCCACTTTTAAACTTAATGGTACTATCAATCGACACAACTTGTGTGTACTGGGCCACCGAAAATTCAAACGTAACAGAAGAACGAGCACTTAATCAACCAGGAGTGTCAGTGTGGTGTGGTCTGTCTTCCAGAGGACTGATAGGGCCATTTTCCTTTGAGGACACTGTCATAGGTGCTGCTTACTTATCAGAGCTGGGCACTTGCGGCATATTTTGCGGTACTGCGGTACTGCGGTACTGCCGCACTACCAAACCGGTACCAAACCGGTACGCGGAAATTTGAATGCGGTAGCGGTACCGCAGTACCGCTACCGCATTCAAATTTCCGCATACCGGTTTGGTACCGGTTTGGTAGTGCGGTAGTACCGCAGTACCGCAGTACCGCAAAATATGCCGCAAGTGCCCAGCTCTGTTACTTATCAATGCTGCAAGACAACATTGTACTTTCAATCAGAGCTCTTTTTTTGGAAGAAGAGTGTTACTTTCAACAGGATGGGGCGCCACCACATTACCACAATGATGTTAGAAATTTTCTCAATGTTTGTTTTCCTAGAAGATGGATAGGACGTAGGGGATGTACGGAGTATCCACCACGATCTCCTGACTTAACACCCTTAGACTTTTTCTTGTGGAGCACTCTGAAGAACACTGTGTATGCTGAAAAACCAAGGACACTACAGGCCTTGAGACACGAAATTGAAATAGCCTGTGCCAACATTCCACTCCGAACAATCCGAACAGTATGCCGATCTGTTGCGCGCCGTTGTCAAGAATGTATTGATGCTAGTGGCGGACATTTTGAACATTTAAAACATTAAAGTAAGCAGCACAACCATGAAGGTATTGACGGTGCTGGCTGATATTTCGAACATTTAAACATTAAAGAAGCCTATTTGCTATCTATTTACTATCCGCCTATTTTGCCTATTGATATATATGTTAATATGATGTGTAAACATTTTTTGGGACACTCGGTATATATATATATATATATATATATATATATATATATATAGCAAAGAGCAGTAATCAGATTAAAGCACATTTCATAGTTTTAGTAAAGATTAGACTTTAACTTATAATGTGACTATGTACTTTAAAATGTCTAATTTATGCTCCAAAAGTAAAAGTGGAAATTTTGAGGGCCCCTTTAGAAGAAAAACGACGAATATCTTTGCATTTCAAAATTAGTTTTTCGTATGAGAAAATTAATGAATACAGGGCTAGATTAATTGAATGTCTATCAAGTGAAATAGCAGCTATATTAGCATATATATATATATATATATATATATATATATATATATATATACAGTATATATATATATATATACAGTATATATTTATATATATATATATATATATATATATATATATATATATATATATATATAATTTTGCAGTTGTTTGTTTTTCACCGAAAGTACACACAGAGGACCATATATATATATATATATATATATATATATATATATATATACATTCATAAATAATAACTTGCAAAGAGCGATGCAATTAGTATTTCTAAAAGTCTACCTGTAGAACTTTCTCTAAATTTTAATTTATAAAATTATTACGTAATTATTAATTATTTTATAAAGAAAATAATTTGAAATTCGATCTCTAAATACTTAATACATTACAATTACTTTAATTTACAGGGACAGGAACTACTTTTATACACACATTTCAATTGTGGTACCTTCCGGTCTGTCAACCTGTTCGGATTCACAAATGTTTGCTACAGATTGTGTTGAAAGAAAATTTTCTCCATCGGCAGCGAAAAAAAGATACATGGTCGCTCCAGCCCTGAAGGAAGGCAAGATAAAAATCAGTCTTTCGTATATATAAATATATATATATATATATACATATATATATATATGTGTGTGTGTGTGTGTGTGTATTGTTCACCCAAGAGTTCCAACTTCGTATAAGTCCGGTGAACAATATTTTTCTGATTGATTGACAGTGTCCATGACGGGACAGGGTTGCGTGGTTATTCACTGATAAAAATAACTGCTATGGTGCCAGCTGAAAATGCCCCATTTTTATATGCGTACCCTGCCCAATTTTAGCCGCGATCAGAAAAACAATCGGCGATTCGAAGGCTTCCTGATTGGCTGGCAATGCATCTGGACGTAACTATATCATATGTATGCAGGTTTTGATCCAATCAAATGTAGGTTTGATCTCACGCCCCATTCGTTGGGTCGAGAATTTCTGATTGGCCGTCGCGACCGATTCTGAGGGCGTGTCTTTAGAAAGAATTGGCTTAAACAGTCCTCAGATTTTTTCAGTTTTCAGAGAGGTCGTCAATGTTATGTAAATAATATATGAATAGATGATTAAGTCCTTATTTTATAATTAAAAACTTATTTAATTGCTTGAATTTCAACATAAAACTTGAACATTATTTAGAGTAAATTTAGACGTGTGGTTGAATAAACCATTATTTTATAATTAAAACTTGTTTCATGGTTTGAATTTCAACATAAAATTTAACATTATTTAACATTTTTTTTTTTAAATTTTTAAACGTAAATTCAATGTTTTTAGAATCTTCATTGTATAAATTAACAGATTTTCATAAATTGAGCAGAAAATTGCCTCTTGTATACGGGTAGATGGAGAGAGAGAGAGAGAGAGAGAGAGAGAGAGAGAGAGAGAGAGAAGTTTTAAGTGTATTATTATTATTATTATTATTTTAAATAGCGGTGGAGAAATACTGTTTGGAAAACAAAATTTGGAGTTTCAGAGCGCTCCGTTACAGCCTATAACATATATGAAGGATTAGCGGTTGGGTACTTCAGTTTAGATGGAAAACATCTGTGAAGGTAAATTCAGGGCAAGAGTTTCAACAGATATATATATATATATATATATACTGTATATATATATATACACACAGTAATACCTTGAACATCATTGTTTTGAACATCGTCGTTTTGCGCTTTCGTCGTTGTTATGCTTGCGACTAAAATTTACAACATCATCGTCTTGGTTTTGCTATTTCGTCATCTTACGCCTGGCAGCATCCCCCTTCCCCACCTTTTCCCCTTTTCATGTTTAATAAAAGGTTTAAATTGAACCGTAGACAAATGTTTTGCTTACAAATAATTTCCAATTTAATTTTTTCGTTCGTATTATAAATTTTCGTGTTTAAATAAAATGTTCGAATTGAACAGTTTCTTTTTGATGTTTTTCCTTTGATTGAACTGTTAAAAGGAGTGCATTTGTACTGTATTTGTAATGCAAAAATCCTGATTTTGACACAAAAAAATCTGAGAACGGAACCTCTTATTTCCCATAGGTTACATTCCTTGAAGATCGTTGTTTTGAATATCGTCGCCTTTTCCAGGAACGCATTAGCGACGATGTTCGAGGTATTAATATGTGTATATATATATATATATATATATATATACATATATATATATATATATATATACATACTGCATTAAATAACTGATTCCATTTTATTTTTAAATATAATAATTCTCAATAATGAATAAATAATGTATATACAGGGGCCACTCAACATATTTTCCCGACCTTTTTTTTCTTTCCAAATTTCCTTGTAAGTTCCAGAAATTTTGTACACAAGTAGTTATATACCTTTTTTACAAGTTTTTATTTTTCCACATTGTCTCCATCCTTTTCGTCGGCTTTCCTCCACCTCGAAACAAGGCCTTTATTCCTTGCTGGTAAAAGTCTGTTGGGTTCCGCTGGACCCACCTCTTAACCTCCTCAACAACCTCATCGTCACTTTGAAACTCTGAAACTTTCTTACACGAATAGCATCTTTCATTGACCCAAACAAATGGAAGTCTGAAGGTGCCAGATCCCGGCTGTATGGAGGGTGGGGTAACACAGTCAAGCGTATTTTTGTGATGGCCCTCTTGTTCGCAAACTGTTGTGTGGTTTTGCGTTATCATGCAAAAGAAGGATGTTTTCCAGTTTTCTCTCCGGTCGAACTTTGTCCTTTCTTCATAATTTCTACCAGACACACCCATTCCATGTCCCAGAAGATGGTGGCCATAACCTTTCCTGCAGAGGGAGCCATTTTGAACTTTTTCTTGCGTGGGGAGTGTGCGTGATGCCACTCCATGGATTGGCGTTTTGTTTCAGGTTCAAAGTGGTGTACCCAAGTCTCATCCCCAGTCACAATTCGTGAAAGGAAGTCATCCCATTCTGTCTCATATCGAACCAACGACTCACAAGCAATTTCTTTTCTTTGAGCTTTGTGATCTTCAGTCAGTTGGCAAGGAACAAACCGTGAACACACTTTTGAGTATCTCAGTTGCTTAAACAGTCCTCAGATTTTTTCAGTTTTCAGAGAGGTCGTCAATGTTATGTAAATAATATATGAATAGATGATTAAGTCCTTATTTTATAATTAAAAACTTATTTAATTGCTTGAATTTCAACATAAAACTTGAACATTATTTAGAGTAAATTTAGACGTGTGGTTGAATAAACCATTATTTTATAATTAAAACTTGTTTCATGGTTTGAATTTCAACATAAAATTTAACATTATTTAACATTTTTTTTTTTAAATTTTTAAACGTAAATTCAATGTTTTTAGAATCTTCATTGTATAAATTAACAGATTTTCATAAATTGAGCAGAAAATTGCCTCTTGTATACGGGTAGATGGAGAGAGAGAGAGAGAGAGAGAGAGAGAGAGAGAGAGAGAAGTTTTAAGTGTATTATTATTATTATTATTATTTTAAATAGCGGTGGAGAAATACTGTTTGGAAAACAAAATTTGGAGTTTCAGAGCGCTCCGTTACAGCCTATAACATATATGAAGGATTAGCGGTTGGGTACTTCAGTTTAGATGGAAAACATCTGTGAAGGTAAATTCAGGGCAAGAGTTTCAACAGATATATATATATATATATATACTGTATATATATATATACACACAGTAATACCTTGAACATCATTGTTTTGAACATCGTCGTTTTGCGCTTTCGTCGTTGTTATGCTTGCGACTAAAATTTACAACATCATCGTCTTGGTTTTGCTATTTCGTCATCTTACGCCTGGCAGCATCCCCCTTCCCCACCTTTTCCCCTTTTCATGTTTAATAAAAGGTTTAAATTGAACCGTAGACAAATGTTTTGCTTACAAATAATTTCCAATTTAATTTTTTCGTTCGTATTATAAATTTTCGTGTTTAAATAAAATGTTCGAATTGAACAGTTTCTTTTTGATGTTTTTCCTTTGATTGAACTGTTAAAAGGAGTGTATTTGTACTGTATTTGTAATGCAAAAATCCTGATTTTGACACAAAAAAATCTGAGAACGGAACCTCTTATTTCCCATAGGTTACATTCCTTGAAGATCGTTGTTTTGAATATCGTCGCCTTTTCCAGGAACGCATTAGCGACGATGTTCGAGGTATTAATATGTGTATATATATATATATATATATTATATATATATATATATATACATACTGCATTAAATAACTGATTCCATTTTATTTTTAAATATAATAATTCTCAATAATGAATAAATAATGTATATACAGGGGCCACTCAACATATTTTCCCGACCTTTTTTTTCTTTCCAAATTTCCTTGTAAGTTCCAGAAATTTTGTACACAAGTAGTTATATACCTTTTTTACAAGTTTTTATTTTTCCACATTGTCTCCATCCTTTTCGTCGGCTTTCCTCCACCTCGAAACAAGGCCTTTATTCCTTGCTGGTAAAAGTCCGTTGGGTTCCGCTGGACCCACCTCTTAACCTCCTCAACAACCTCATCGTCACTTTGAAACTCTGAAACTTTCTTACACGAATAGCATCTTTCATTGACCCAAACAAATGGAAGTCTGAAGGTGCCAGATCCCGGCTGTATGGAGGGTGGGGTAACACAGTCAAGCGTATTTTTGTGATGGCCCTCTTGTTCGCAAACTGTTGTGTGGTTTTGCGTTATCATGCAAAAGAAGGATGTTTTCCAGTTTTCTCTCCGGTCGAACTTTGTCCTTTCTTCATAATTTCTACCAGACACACCCTTCCATGTCCCAGAAGATGGTGGCCATAACCTTTCCTGCAGAGGGAGCCATTTTGAACTTTTTCTTGCGTGGGGAGTGTGCGTGATGCCACTCCATGGATTGGCGTTTTGTTTCAGGTTCAAAGTGGTGTACCCAAGTCTCATCCCCAGTCACAATTCGTGAAAGGAAGTCATCCCATTCTGTCTCGTATCGAACCAACGACTCACAAGCAATTTCTTTTCTTTGAGCTTTGTGATCTTCAGTCAGTTGGCAAGGAACAAACCGTGAACACACTTTTGAGTATCTCAGTTGCTTAAACAGTCCTCAGATTTTTTCAGTTTTCAGAGAGGTCGTCAATGTTATGTAAATAATATATGAATAGATGATTAAGTCCTTATTTTATAATTAAAAACTTATTTAATTGCTTGAATTTCAACATAAAACTTGAACATTATTTAGAGTAAATTTAGACGTGTGGTTGAATAAACCATTATTTTATAATTAAAACTTGTTTCATGGTTTGAATTTCAACATAAAATTTAACATTATTTAACATTTTTTTTTTTAAATTTTTAAACGTAAATTCAATGTTTTTAGAATCTTCATTGTATAAATTAACAGATTTTCATAAATTGAGCAGAAAATTGCCTCTTGTATACGGGTAGATGGAGAGAGAGAGAGAGAGAGAGAGAGAGAGAGAGAGAGAGAGAGAGAGAGAGAGAGAGAGAGAGAGAGAGAGAGAGAGAGAAGTTTTAAGTGTATTATTATTATTATATTATTTTAAATAGCGGTGGAGAAATACTGTTTGGAAAACAAAATTTGGAGTTTCAGAGCGCTCCGTTACAGCCTATAACATATATGAAGGATTAGCGGTTGGGTACTTCAGTTTAGATGGAAAACATCTGTGAAGGTAAATTCAGGGCAAGAGTTTCAACAGATATATATATATATATATATATACTGTATAATATATATACACACAGTAATACCTTGAACATCATTGTTTTGAACATCGTCGTTTTGCGCTTTCGTCGTTGTTATGCTTGCGACTAAAATTTACAACATCATCGTCTTGGTTTTGCTATTTCGTCATCTTACGCCTGGCAGCATCCCCCTTCCCCACCTTTTCCCCTTTTCATGTTTAATAAAAGGTTTAAATTGAACCGTAGACAAATGTTTTGCTTACAAATAATTTCCAATTTAATTTTTTCGTTCGTATTATAAATTTTCGTGTTTAAATAAAATGTTCGAATTGAACAGTTTCTTTTTGATGTTTTTCCTTTGATTGAACTGTTAAAAGGAGTGTATTTGTACTGTATTTGTAATGCAAAAATCCTGATTTTGACACAAAAAAATCTGAGAACGGAACCTCTTATTTCCCATAGGTTACATTCCTTGAAGATCGTTGTTTTGAATATCGTCGCCTTTTCCAGGAACGCATTAGCGACGATGTTCGAGGTATTAATATGTGTATATATATATATATATATATATGCAAAAATAACTGCAATGACCGCGCAGTATATAAATGAATAGAAACGACATAAGTATTAAGGAACGTTTCTGCACACGAGGAGGAGAGATAACGAAATAATGAAAAATGAGGCGAACCGCCTGGGAAACGAACCCAGGGCCTTCCAATTCCCAGGCGGTTCGCCTCATTTTTCATTATTTCGTTATCTCTCCTCCTCGTGTGCAGAAACGTTCCTTAATACTTATGTCGTTTCTATTCATATATATATATATATATATATATATACATACTGCATTAAATAACTGATTCCATTTTATTTTTAAATATAATAATTCTCAATAATGAATAAATAATGTATATACAGGGGCCACTCAACATATTTTCCCGACCTTTTTTTTCTTTCCAAATTTCCTTGTAAGTTCCAGAAATTTTGTACACAAGTAGTTATATACCTTTTTTACAAGTTTTTATTTTTCCACATTGTCTCCATCCTTTTCGTCGGCTTTCCTCCACCTCGAAACAAGGCCTTTATTCCTTGCTGGTAAAAGTCCGTTGGGTTCCGCTGGACCCACCTCTTAACCTCCTCAACAACCTCATCGTCACTTTGAAACTCTGAAACTTTCTTACACGAATAGCATCTTTCATTGACCCAAACAAATGGAAGTCTGAAGGTGCCAGATCCCGGCTGTATGGAGGGTGGGGTAACACAGTCAAGCGTATTTTTGTGATGGCCCTCTTGTTCGCAAACTGTTGTGTGGTTTTGCGTTATCATGCAAAAGAAGGATGTTTTCCAGTTTTCTCTCCGGTCGAACTTTGTCCTTTCTTCATAATTTCTACCAGACACACCCATTCCATGTCCCAGAAGATGGTGGCCATAACCTTTCCTGCAGAGGGAGCCATTTTGAACTTTTTCTTGCGTGGGGAGTGTGCGTGATGCCACTCCATGGATTGGCGTTTTGTTTCAGGTTCAAAGTGGTGTACCCAAGTCTCATCCCCAGTCACAATTCGTGAAAGGAAGTCATCCCATTCTGTCTCGTATCGAACCAACGACTCACAAGCAATTTCTTTTCTTTGAGCTTTGTGATCTTCAGTCAGTTGGCAAGGAACAAACCGTGAACACACTTTTGAGTATCTCAGTTGCTTAAACAGTCCTCAGATTTTTTCAGTTTTCAGAGAGGTCGTCAATGTTATGTAAATAATATATGAATAGATGATTAAGTCCTTATTTTATAATTAAAAACTTATTTAATTGCTTGAATTTCAACATAAAACTTGAACATTATTTAGAGTAAATTTAGACGTGTGGTTGAATAAACCATTATTTTATAATTAAAACTTGTTTCATGGTTTGAATTTCAACATAAAATTTAACATTATTTAACATTTTTTTTTTTAAATTTTTAAACGTAAATTCAATGTTTTTAGAATCTTCATTGTATAAATTAACAGATTTTCATAAATTGAGCAGAAAATTGCCTCTTGTATACGGGTAGATGGAGAGAGAGAGAGAGAGAGAGAGAGAGAGGAGAGAGAGAGAGAGAGAGAGAGAGAAGTTTTAAGTGTATTATTATTATTATTATTATTTTAAATAGCGGTGGAGAAATACTGTTTGGAAAACAAAATTTGGAGTTTCAGAGCGCTCCGTTACAGCCTATAACATATATGAAGGATTAGCGGTTGGGTACTTCAGTTTAGATGGAAAACATCTGTGAAGGTAAATTCAGGGCAAGAGTTTCAACAGATATATATATATATATATATACTGTATATATATATACACACAGTAATACCTTGAACATCATTGTTTTGAACATCGTCGTTTTGCGCTTTCGTCGTTGTTATGCTTGCGACTAAAATTTACAACATCATCGTCTTGGTTTTGCTATTTCGTCATCTTACGCCTGGCAGCATCCCCCTTCCCCACCTTTTCCCCTTTTCATGTTTAATAAAAGGTTTAAATTGAACCGTAGACAAATGTTTTGCTTACAAATAATTTCCAATTTAATTTTTTCGTTCGTATTATAAATTTTCGTGTTTAAATAAAATGTTCGAATTGAACAGTTTCTTTTTGATGTTTTTCCTTTGATTGAACTGTTAAAAGGAGTGCATTTGTACTGTATTTGTAATGCAAAAATCCTGATTTTGACACAAAAAAATCTGAGAACGGAACCTCTTATTTCCCATAGGTTACATTCCTTGAAGATCGTTGTTTTGAATATCGTCGCCTTTTCCAGGAACGCATTAGCGACGATGTTCGAGGTATTAATATGTGTATTATATATATATATATATATATACATATATATATATATATATATATACATACTGCATTAAATAACTGATTCCATTTTATTTTTAAATATAATAATTCTCAATAATGAATAAATAATGTATATACAGGGGCCACTCAACATATTTTCCCGACCTTTTTTTTCTTTCCAAATTTCCTTGTAAGTTCCAGAAATTTTGTACACAAGTAGTTATATACCTTTTTTACAAGTTTTTATTTTTCCACATTGTCTCCATCCTTTTCGTCGGCTTTCCTCCACCTCGAAACAAGGCCTTTATTCCTTGCTGGTAAAAGTCTGTTGGGTTCCGCTGGACCCACCTCTTAACCTCCTCAACAACCTCATCGTCACTTTGAAACTCTGAAACTTTCTTACACGAATAGCATCTTTCATTGACCCAAACAAATGGAAGTCTGAAGGTGCCAGATCCCGGCTGTATGGAGGGTGGGGTAACACAGTCAAGCGTATTTTTGTGATGGCCCTCTTGTTCGCAAACTGTTGTGTGGTTTTGCGTTATCATGCAAAAGAAGGATGTTTTCCAGTTTTCTCTCCGGTCGAACTTTGTCCTTTCTTCATAATTTCTACCAGACACACCCATTCCATGTCCCAGAAGATGGTGGCCATAACCTTTCCTGCAGAGGGAGCCATTTTGAACTTTTTCTTGCGTGGGGAGTGTGCGTGATGCCACTCCATGGATTGGCGTTTTGTTTCAGGTTCAAAGTGGTGTACCCAAGTCTCATCCCCAGTCACAATTCGTGAAAGGAAGTCATCCCATTCTGTCTCATATCGAACCAACGACTCACAAGCAATTTCTTTTCTTTGAGCTTTGTGATCTTCAGTCAGTTGGCAAGGAACAAACCGTGAACACACTTTTGAGTATCTCAGTTGCTTAAACAGTCCTCAGATTTTTTCAGTTTTCAGAGAGGTCGTCAATGTTATGTAAATAATATATGAATAGATGATTAAGTCCTTATTTTATAATTAAAAACTTATTTAATTGCTTGAATTTCAACATAAAACTTGAACATTATTTAGAGTAAATTTAGACGTGTGGTTGAATAAACCATTATTTTATAATTAAAACTTGTTTCATGGTTTGAATTTCAACATAAAATTTAACATTATTTAACATTTTTTTTTTTAAATTTTTAAACGTAAATTCAATGTTTTTAGAATCTTCATTGTATAAATTAACAGATTTTCATAAATTGAGCAGAAAATTGCCTCTTGTATACGGGTAGATGGAGAGAGAGAGAGAGAGAGAGAGAGAGAGAGAGAGAGAGAGAAGTTTTAAGTGTATTATTATTATTATTATTATTTTAAATAGCGGTGGAGAAATACTGTTTGGAAAACAAAATTTGGAGTTTCAGAGCGCTCCGTTACAGCCTATAACATATATGAAGGATTAGCGGTTGGGTACTTCAGTTTAGATGGAAAACATCTGTGAAGGTAAATTCAGGGCAAGAGTTTCAACAGATATATATATATATATATATATACTGTATATATATATATACACACAGTAATACCTTGAACATCATTGTTTTGAACATCGTCGTTTTGCGCTTTCGTCGTTGTTATGCTTGCGACTAAAATTTACAACATCATCGTCTTGGTTTTGCTATTTCGTCATCTTACGCCTGGCAGCATCCCCCTTCCCCACCTTTTCCCCTTTTCATGTTTAATAAAAGGTTTAAATTGAACCGTAGACAAATGTTTTGCTTACAAATAATTTCCAATTTAATTTTTCGTTCGTATTATAAATTTTCGTGTTTAAATAAAATGTTCGAATTGAACAGTTTCTTTTGATGTTTTTCCTTTGATTGAACTGTTAAAAGGAGTGTATTTGTACTGTATTTGTAATGCAAAAATCCTGATTTTGACACAAAAAAATCTGAGAACGGAACCTCTTATTTCCCATAGGTTACATTCCTTGAAGATCGTTGTTTTGAATATCGTCGCCTTTTCCAGGAACGCATTAGCGACGATGTTCGAGGTATTAATATGTGTATATATATATATATATATATATATATATATATATATATACATACTGCATTAAATAACTGATTCCATTTTATTTTTAAATATAATAATTCTCAATAATGAATAAATAATGTATATACAGGGGCCACTCAACATATTTTCCCGACCTTTTTTTTCTTTCCAAATTTCCTTGTAAGTTCCAGAAATTTTGTACACAAGTAGTTTATACCTTTTTTACAAGTTTTTATTTTTCCACATTGTCTCCATCCTTTTCGTCGGCTTTCCTCCACCTCGAAACAAGGCCTTTATTCCTTGCTGGTAAAAGTCCGTTGGGTTCCGCTGGACCCACCTCTTAACCTCCTCAACAACCTCATCGTCACTTTGAAACTCTGAAACTTTCTTACACGAATAGCATCTTTCATTGACCCAAACAAATGGAAGTCTGAAGGTGCCAGATCCCGGCTGTATGGAGGGTGGGGTAACACAGTCAAGCGTATTTTTGTGATGGCCCTCTTGTTCGCAAACTGTTGTGTGGTTTTGCGTTATCATGCAAAAGAAGGATGTTTTCCAGTTTTCTCTCCGGTCGAACTTTGTCCTTTCTTCATAATTTCTACCAGACACACCCCTTCCATGTCCCAGAAGATGGTGGCCATAACCTTTCCTGCAGAGGGAGCCATTTTGAACTTTTTCTTGCGTGGGGAGTGTGCGTGATGCCACTCCATGGATTGGCGTTTTGTTTCAGGTTCAAAGTGGTGTACCCAAGTCTCATCCCCAGTCACAATTCGTGAAAGGAAGTCATCCCATTCTGTCTCGTATCGAACCAACGACTCACAAGCAATTTCTTTTCTTTGAGCTTTGTGATCTTCAGTCAGTTGGCAAGGAACAAACCGTGAACACACTTTTGAGTATCTCAGTTGCTTAAACAGTCCTCAGATTTTTTCAGTTTCAGAGAGGTCGTCAATGTTATGTAAATAATATATGAATAGATGATTAAGTCCTTATTTTATAATTAAAAACTTATTTAATTGCTTGAATTTCAACATAAAAACTTGAACATTATTTAGAGTAAATTTAGACGTGTGGTTGAATAAACCATTATTTTATAATTAAAACTTGTTTCATGGTTTGAATTTCAACATAAAATTTAACATTATTTAACATTTTTTTTTTTAAATTTTTAAACGTAAATTCAATGTTTTTAGAATCTTCATTGTATAAATTAACAGATTTTCATAAATTGAGCAGAAAATTGCCTCTTGTATACGGGTAGATGGAGAGAGAGAGAGAGAGAGAGAGAGAGAGAGAGAGAGAGAGAGAGAGAGAGAGAGAGAGAGAGAAGTTTTAAGTGTATTTATTATTATTTATTATTTTAAATAGCGGTGGAGAAATACTGTTTGGAAAACAAAAATTTGGAGTTTCAGAGCGCTCCGTTACAGCCTATAACATATATGAAGGATTAGCGGTTGGGTACTTCAGTTTAGATGGAAAACATCTGTGAAGGTAAATTCAGGCAAGAGTTTCAACAGATATATATATATATATATATATATACTGTATATATATATATACACACAGTAATACCTTGAACATCATTGTTTTGAACATCGTCGTTTTGCGCTTTCGTCGTTGTTATGCTTGCGACTAAAATTTACAACATCATCGTCTTGGTTTTGCTATTTCGTCATCTTACGCCTGGCAGCATCCCCCTTCCCCACCTTTTCCCCTTTTCATGTTTAATAAAAGGTTTAAATTGAACCGTAGACAAATGTTTTGCTTACAAATAATTTTCCAATTTAATTTTTTCGTTCGTATTATAAATTTTCGTGTTTAAATAAAATGTTCGAATTGAACAGTTTCTTTTTGATGTTTTTCCTTTGATTGAACTGTTAAAAGGAGTGTATTGTACTGTATTTGTAATGCAAAAATCCTGATTTTGACACAAAAAAATCTGAGAACGGAACCTCTTATTTCCCATAGGTTTACATTCCTTGAAGATCGTTGTTTTGAATATCGTCGCCTTTTCCAGGAACGCATTAGCGACGATGTTCGAGGTATTAATATGTGTATATATATATATATATATATATGCAAAAATAACTGCAATACCGCGCAGTATATAAATGAATAGAAACGACATAAGTATTAAGGAACGTTCTGCACACGAGGAGGAGAGATAACGAAAATAATGAAAAATGAGGCGAACCGCCTGGGAAACGAACCCAGGGCCTTCCAATTCCCAGGCGGTTCGCCTCATTTTTCATTATTTCGTTATCTCTCCTCCTCGTGTTGCAGAAACGTTCCTTAATACTTATGTCGTTTCTATTCATATATATATATATATATATATATATATACATACTGCATTAAATAACTGATTCCATTTTTTTTTAAATATAATAATTCTCAATAATGAATAAATAATTATATACAGGGGCCACTCAACATATTTTCCCGACCTTTTTTTTCTTCCAAATTTCCTTGTAAGTTCCAGAAATTTGTACACAAGTAGTTATATACATTTTTACAAGTTTTTATTTCCACATTGTCTCCATCCTTTTCGTCGGCTTTCCTCCACCTCGAAACAAGGCCTTTTTCCTTGCTGGTAAAAGTCCGTTGGGTTCCGCTGGACCCACCTCTTAACCTCCTCAACAACCTCATCGTCACTTTGAAACTCTGAAACTTTCTACACGAATAGCATCTTCATTGACCCAAACAAATGGAAGTCTGAAGGTGCCAGATCCCGGCTGTATGGAGGGTGGGGTAACACAGTCAAGCGTATTTTTGTGATGGCCCTATTGTTCGCAAACTGTTGTGTGGTTTGCGTTATCATGCAAAAGAAGGTGTTTTCCAGTTTTCTCTCCGGTCGAACTTTGTCCTTCTTCATAATTTCTACCAGACACACCCATTCCATGTCCCGAAGATGGTGGCCATAACCTTTCCTGCAGGGGAGCCATTTTGAAACTTTTTCTTGCGTGGGGAGTGTGCGTGATGCCACCCATGGATTGGCGTTTTGTTTCAGGTTCAAAGTGGTGTACCCAAGTCTCATCCCCAGTCACAATTCGTGAAAGGAAGTCATCCCATTCTGTCTCGTATCGAACCAACGACTCAAGCAATTTCTTTTCTTTGAGCTTTGTGATCTTCAGTCAGTTGGCAAGGAACAAACCGTGAACACACTTTTGAGTATCTCAGTTGCTTAAACAGTCCTCAGATTTTTTCAGTTTTCAGAGAGGTCGTCAATGTTATGTAAATAATATATGAATAGATGATTAAGTCCTTATTTATAATTAAAAACTTATTTAATTGCTTGAATTTCAACATAAAAACTTGAACATTATTTAGAGTAAATTTAGACGTGTGGTTGAAAAACCATTATTTTATAATTAAAACTTGTTTCATGGTTTGAATTTCAACATAAAATTTAACATTATTTAACATTTTTTTTTTTAAATTTTTAAACGTAAATTCAATGTTTTTAGAATCTTCATTGTATAAATTAACAGATTTTCATAAATTGAGCAGAAAATGCCTCTTGTATACGGGTAGATGAGAGAGAGAGAGAGAGAGAGAGAGAGAGAGAGAGAGAGAGAGAGAGAGAGAGAGAGAAGTTTTAAGTGTATTATTATTATATTATTATTTTAAATAGCGGTGGAGAAATACTGTTTGGAAAACAAAATTGGAGTTTCAGAGCGCTCCGTTACAGCCTATAACATATATGAAGGATTAGCGGTTGGGTACTTCAGTTTAGATGGAAAACATCTGTGAAGGTAAATTCAGGGCAAGAGTTTCAACAGATATATATATATATATATATACTGTATATATTATATACAACACAGTAATACCTTGAACATCATTGTTTTGAACATCGTCGTTTTGCGCTTTCGTCGTTGTTATGCTTGCGACTAAAATTTACAACATCATCGTCTTGGTTTTGCTATTTCGTCATCTTACGCCTGGCAGCATCCCCTTCCCCACCTTTTCCCCTTTTCATGTTTAATAAAAGGTTTAAATTGAACCGTAGACAAATGTTTTGCTTACAAATAATTTCCAATTTAATTTTTTCGTTCGTATTATAAATTTTCGTGTTTAAATAAAATGTTCGAATTGAACAGTTTCTTTTGATGTTTTTCCTTGATTGAACTGTTAAAAGAGTGCATTTGTACTGTATTTGTAATGCAAAAATCCTGATTTGACACAAAAAAATCTGAGAACGGAACCTCTTATTTCCCATAGGTTACATTCCTTGAAGATCGTTGTTTTGAATATCGTCGCCTTTTCCAGGAACGCATTAGCGACGATGTTCGAGGTATTAATATGTGTATATATATATAATATATATATATACATATATATATATATATATATATACATACTGCATTAAATAACTGATTCCATTTTATTTTAAATATAATAATTCTCAATAATGAATAAATAATGTATATACAGGGGCCACTCAACATATTTTCCCGACCTTTTTTTCTTTCCAAATTTCCTTGTAAGTTCCAGAAATTTTGTACAAAGTAGTTATATACCTTTTTTACAAGTTTTTATTTTCCACATTGTCTCCATCCTTTTCGTCGGCTTTCCTCCACCTCGAAACAAGGCCTTTATTCCTTGCTGGTAAAAGTCTGTTGGGTTCCGCTGGACCCACCTCTTAACCTCCTCAACAACCTCATCGTCACTTTGAAACTCTGAAACTTTCTTACACGAATAGCATCTTCATTGACCCAAACAAATGGAAGTCTGAAGGTGCCAGATCCGGCTGTATGGAGGGTGGGGTAACACAGTCAAGCGTATTTTGTGATGCCCTCTTGTTCGCAAACTGTTGTGTGGTTTTGCGTTATCATGCAAAAGAAGGATGTTTTCCAGTTTTCTCTCCGGTCGAACTTTGTCCTTTCTTCATAATTTCTACCAGACACACCATTCCATGTCCCAGAAGATGGTGGCCATAACCTTTCCTGCAGAGGGAGCCATTTTGAACTTTTTCTTGCGTGGGGAGTGTGCGTGATGCCACTCCATGGATTGGCGTTTGTTTCAGGTTCAAAGTGGTGTACCCAAGTCTCATCCCCAGTCACAATTCGTGAAAGGAAAGTCATCCCATTCTGTCTCTATCGAACCAACGACTCACAAGCAATTTCTTTTCTTTGAGCTTTGTGATCTTCAGTCAGTTGGCAAGGAACAAACCGTGAACACACTTTGAGTATCTCAGTTGCTTAAACAGTCCTCAGATTTTTTCAGTTTTCAGAGAGGTCGTCAATGTTATGAAATAATATATGAATAGATGATTATAGTCCTTATTTATAATTAAAAACTTATTTAATTGCTTGAATTTCAACATAAAACTTGAACATTATTTAGAGTAAATTTAGACGTGTGGTTGAATAAAACCATTATTTATAATTAAAACTTGTTTCATGGTTTGAATTTCAACATAAAATTTAACATTATTTAACATTTTTTTTTAAATTTTTAAACGTAAATCAATGTTTTAGAATTCATTGTATAAATTAACAGATTTTCATAAATTGAGCAGAAAATTGCCTCTTGTATACGGGTAGATGGAGAGAGAGAGAGAGAGAGAGAGAGAGAGAGAGAGAGAGAAGTTTTAAGTGATTATTATTATTATTATTATTTTAAATAGCGGTGGAGAAATACTGTTTTGGAAAACAAAATTTGGAGTTTCAGAGCGCTCCGTTACAGCCTATAACATATATGAAGGATTAGCGGTTGGGTACTTCAGTTTAGATGAAAACATCTGTGAAGGTAAATTCAGGCAAGAGTTTCAACAGATATATATATATATATATATATACTGTATATATATATATACACACAGTAATACCTTGAACATCATTGTTTTGAACATCGTCGTTTTGCGCTTTCGTCGTTGTTATGCTTGCGACTAAAATTTACAACATCATCGTCTTGGTTTTGCTATTTCGTCATCTTACGCCTGGCAGCATCCCCCTTCCCCACCTTTTCCCCTTTTCATGTTTAATAAAAGGTTTAATTGAACCGTAGACAAATGTTTTGCTTACAAATAATTTCCAATTTAATTTTTTCGTTCGTATTATAAATTTTCGTGTTTAATAAAATGTCGAATTGAACAGTTCTTTTTGATGTTTTTCCTTTGATTGAACTGTTAAAAGGAGTGTATTTGTACTGTATTGTAATGCAAAAATCCTGATTTTGACACAAAAAAATCTGAGAACGGAACCTCTTATTTCCCATAGGTTACATTCCTTGAAGATCGTTGTTTTGAATATCGTCGCCTTTTCCAGGAACGCATTAGCGACGATGTTCGAGGTATTAATATGTGTATATATATATATATATAATATATATATATAATATATACATACTGCATTAAATAACTGATTCCATTTTATTTTTAAATATAATAATTCTCAATAATGAATAAATAATGTATATACAGGGGCCACTCAACATATTTTCCCGACCTTTTTTTTCTTTCCAAATTTCCTTGTAAGTTCCAGAAATTTTGTACACAAGTAGTTATATACCTTTTTACAAGTTTTTATTTTTCCACATTGTCTCCATCCTTTTCGTCGGCTTTCCTCCACCTCGAAACAAGGCCTTTATTCCTTGCTGGTAAAAGTCCGTTGGGTTCCGCTGGACCCACCTCTTAACCTCTCAACAACCTCATCGTCACTTTGAAACTCTGAAACTTTCTTACACGAATAGCATCTTTCATGACCCAAACAAATGGAAGTCTGAAGGTGCCAGATCCCGGCTGTATGGAGGGGTGGGTAACACAGTCAAGCGTATTTTTTGTGGCCCTCTTGTTCGCAAACTGTTGTGTGTTTTGCGTTATCATGCAAAAGAAGGATGTTTTCCAGTTTCTCTCCGGTCGAACTTTGTCCTTTCTTCATAATTCTACCAGACACACCCCTTCCATGTCCCAGAAGATGGTGGCCATAACCTTTCCTGCAGAGGGAGCCATTTGAACTTTTTCTTGCGTGGGGAGTGTGCGTGAGCACCATGGATTGGCGTTTTGTTTCAGGTTCAAAGTGGTGTACCCAAGTCTCATCCCAGTCACAATTCGTGAAAGGAAGTCATCCCATTCTGTCTCGTATCGAACCAACGACTCACAAGCAATTTCTTTTCTTGAGCTTTGTGATCTTCAGTCAGTTGGCAAGGAACAAACCGTGAACACACTTTTGAGTATCTCAGTTGCTTAAACAGTCCTCAGATTTTTTCAGTTTCAGAGAGGTCGTCAATGTTATGTAAATAATATATGAATAGATGATTAAGTCCTTATTTTATAATAAAAACTTATTAATTGCTTGAATTTCAACATAAACTTGAAACATTATTTAGAGTAAATTTAGACGTGGTTGAATAAACCATTATTTTATAATTAAAACTTGTTTCATGGTTGAATTTCAACATAAAATTTAACATTATTTACATTTTTTTTTTTAAATTTTTAAACGTAAATTCAATGTTTTAGAATCTTCATTGTATAAATTAACAGATTTTCATAAATTGAGCAGAAAATTGCCTTGTATACGGGTAGTAGATGGAGAGAGAGAGAGAGAGGAGAGAGAGAGAGAGAGAGAGAGAGAGAGAGAGAGAGAGAGAGAGAAGTTTTAAGTGTATTATTATATTATTTATTATTTTAAAATAGCGGTGGAGAAATACTGTTTGGAAAACAAAATTTGGAGTTTCAGAGCGCTCCGTTACAGCCTAAACATATATGAAGGATTAGCGGTTGGGTACTTCAGTTTAGATGGAAAACATCTGTGAAGGTAAATTCAGGGCAAGAGTTTCAACAGATATATATATATATATATATATATACTGTATAAGATATATATACACACAGTAATACCTTGAACATTCATTGTTTTGAAACATCGTCGTTTTGCGCTTTCGTCGTTGTTATGCTTGCGACTAAAATTTACAACATCATCGTCTTGGTTTTGCTATTTCGTCATCTTACGCCTGGCAGCATCCCCCTTCCCACCTTTTCCCCTTTTCATGTTTAATAAAAGGTTTAAATTGAACCGTAGAAAATGTTTTGCTTACAAATAATTTCAATTAATTTTTCGTTCGTATTATAAATTTTC